>VWZO01004643.1:41968-56003 GCA_013396975.1 Bucco capensis | reverse complement strand
CTTTTGCCAGGTGAGGAGCCGTGGTTTGCCTGATGACCATGTGGGGCCAGTGCGAGTTGTGGACATCCAAGGTGTGGACTCCAACATGTGCTGTGGGACTCATGTCTCCAACCTGAGTGACCTACAGGTGGGGAGTGTGGCTGAGCCTTGCTCTGCACAGCCAGACCTGGATGCAGGGTGCAGCCCATAGCTAGGAAATGGAATTAATTCCACTGTGTACCATCCTTGGTCCATTGTATGTTGACCTTGTAGATGATTTTGATCAGTTTATTGTCACTGGCAGAGAATCAATGTTCACTACAAGCCATAGTCTAGTAGAAATTGACAACTTGTGTGAGTGTAAGCAAACTGCTGTTCTGTTCTGACCAGGCTGGTTCTCTCTTTAAGGTTATTAAACTCCTTGGCACAGAAAAAGGGAAAAAGAACAAAACCAACTTGGTTTTCCTGGCAGGAAACAGAGTGCTGAAGTCAATTGAACAGAGTCACAATACTGAGAAGGCTCTGACCTCCCTGCTCAAGTAATGCTCTTTGATCTTTGATTATTTCCCCTTTGCCTTTCCTCCTGACAAACACCACTCGAGCCTCAGGGTACATCTGTGTGGTGCTTTTTGTGATGCTGCTTGCTCTTAGCCCTGTAAGGAATCCTTTGTCCACCAGTGGTGATGCAAGTTCTCCTTGTCCTTTCAGAAATGGACCAGGTGAGCACGTGGAGGCTGTGAAGAGGCTGCAGAGCTCTGTGAAGCTGCTTCAGAAGGTATGAGGGTGGCTGAGGAAAGCAGAGCCTGGCTGCCTCCTGCAGAGCTGAGTTTCAGGCATGGGAACTGGGAATGGAGTCATGGGCGTCAGGATGCTACAGAAACTGCTCCCATCTCTGGGGACACAACTCCTGCTCACTCTGACTCGTTCTGCAGTGCACTTTGTTTGCTCTTCTTTCAGAACAACTTGAACCTGCTCAGAGACATTGCAGTTCTGATAGCCAAGGACTTCAAGAGCAAACCTGTTCAGAGTCAGCTGCTGGTGCTGCACAGGTATGGGGGAGCTCAGGGAAAGGCTCGGGTGTTAGGAAGGTGTTAGGAGTTCAGTACTGGTTTTACAGCTAAGAAATAACTCTGTCTGGTTTCTCTCAGCCCTTGGTATTTCATACAAAACTGAGCAGCTCTACTGCCTAAAGACAAACACTTAGTAATTCCTGATATGTCCACAGGAATGGACAATAAGGATTTGGATAGATAGAAGAACCTCACCTCCAGTCTTAACAGCAAGAGGCCAAACCCCAGCCCTGAGCAGGCCTTTGATTTCTGGTTGATATTTTGGGCTCTGGAGAGGATTTTTGCTGCTTTCTGAAGTGTTTTTCTTACCCTTACAGGAGGGAGGGAGACTCTGAGTTTATGAATATCATCGCTAATGAGATTGGCACAGAGGTGAGTCCCTGCTGCTGCCAGAGCTGGCAGCCTGGCTGTGGCACAGGCAGAGCCAGGCTCCTCTTTGTGCCCTACTCACAAGGGACAGGTCTGTTTCCTTTCAAAAGGTAGATGAGGTTGTTTTCCTCAGCAGCCTCCCACTGCAGGGTGGTCCCCAGCCCTCAGAAACCCAGCAGTGAAAACTCAGAGCACTGCAAGGGATCCTGTCCCTTGGAGAGCTGTGCAGGACCTCCTGGGCTGCTTTAGGCTAGACTGTTCCAGTTGGAAGGGACCTACAAGAGTCATCTAGTCCAACTGCCAGCCTCATCCCTTTAACTTGGGATACTCCAGTAGTCCTCCTGTCCCCCCCAACCTGAGCATGACAGGTTCCCAGTCTCCCTCCCTTCACTCTGAGTGGAGTCTGTCTCGGGAGTGCACATGAACCTCTGAGTTGTTTGCATGCTTAGATTGTGGCCAGTGTCTGTCCTCTCCTGCTGCTTCTACTGGAGTAAGACCCATCTTTGTCCACAGGAAGCCCTGATGTTCCTGACCGTGGGAGATGAGAAGGAAGCAGGACTCTTTCTTCTGGCTGGGCCTGCTGAAGCAGTTGAGACTTTGGGTCCCAGGTAGCATGTTCTCTGGTGTCTTTACAGTGAGCAAGCTGCTTAGTCTGCAACGTTAGGATTCTGAGCAGTGGCACTGGGGCTTGGAGGCCTGCTTGCTCTCTGGAGCAGGCTGGGCCAGGCCCCTCAGCCTGTGCTGTTGTCCTGCAGGGTGGCAGAGCTGCTGGGGGGCAAAGGAGCTGGGAAGCGAGGTCGCTTCCAGGGCAAGGCCAGCAGGATGAGTCAGCGAGGAGAGGTGCAAGCTCTGCTCCAGGAGTTTGTGAGCCAGTGGAGCCCAGAGACCTAGGAAACAATTCCAAGAAGGACTCTCTTCCCTGCTCTGCATAAGCTCCAGGGATTAAAGACATAACCCAACAGCTGGTGTGCAGCTGCTCTGTGAGCTGAGGTGGTGCTTGTGGAAATCTGGGGGAGGGGAGTGCTGCAAGAGTTATTGCATTTCACCAGACAAGAGGGATCAGAAGTCGTGGCAAGCTTCCCTCAGCCATCAGGCACAGCAAAGGACTCAGTCCTGAGCACCATCTCCCAGGGGCACTGGGAGATGTGGGCAGGGCAGATGCTGGCTCTGAGGTGTGCCACAGCAGAGAACACTGCTGACCCTTAGAGCGGGCTGTGGGCTGCAGAGCCTGGCCTTTTGGAGGAGGTACTGCATGTGCACACAGGGCCTGGCAGGAGGGAAGTTTAAGTTTCTGTACCTTCATATCTGTTTTAAACTCTCACCCTGAGGGGGGATGTTTACTGAGTTAATTGGCAGGCTGCACAGCTTGAAATCAGCAGAAAGAGCCCACAGCCAGCTTCCTGCTAACCAGCTCTGAGGCAGCAGGGCCAGGACATGTCTGCCAGAGAGCAGAGCCAGGGAAGCTGCTTCCTGCCCCCCAGGCAGTCCTGGCCTTGGGGGGAGCTGTGCCTGGAGGCCGGGGGAGTGCTGACCAGCAGGCTCTGCCTCCACAGGGCAGCCAGCAGCCCAAGGGCAGCTCTGTCCCCACAGCCTGGGTGCTCAGCACTGCCCCAGCAGAGCCCCTCACTCCCAAAGGTGTGCTTGCTTCCCTAAGCAGTGGGGTGGGCTGTGTGTCCCTGCCTCACTGAAAGACATCCAACCTCACCAGCTGAACACTCCTTAAACTTTAATACACACCCCACGTGTGTACAGGCACACAGAGTTGTATACACACACATGCAGATGTGTCCCCTCTGCTGCCTCAGGCAGCAGGGAGTGCTGAACACCTCAGGGCTGGGGATCCAGCAGCCCAGTGCCTTATCTCCAGATTCCAGTGTCTGCCTGTTCCTGTAACAGAGCTCAGACCCTCAGCACCCATGGCTGAGTGCACTGACCCCGGGGCCACTGTCCCCAGCACCTTGCAGCCTGGAGGTGGCATCCCCATGAGCTGCAGGGGAGCACAAGGTCTTCCTGCCACTGCTGCTGGGTCCTGGGCTGATGAGCCTCACCTCTGGGCACGAGAAGAGCAGCAGGAGAGCCCTGGGAGCACAGGACTCGCTGTGCCATCAGCCAGCCACAGACAGCCCGAGCCTACAGCACGGCTGGCATTGCGGGACTGTGCTGTGGGAGCCATCCAGCCCTGCCACGGGCCCAGCACTGCAGTCTGCTGCTGTGGAGTCTGTGCAGGTTCAGCAGGGAGCAATCAGTGGCTGGGCTGCAGGATGGTCCATGAGTGCCCTGAGCCTCCCTGGTACCTGAGGGTGCCCCTAGGCAGCCTTCTTGTCCTGCGTGGCCAGGAGCTGGCAGAGGCAGTACGGGATGAGTCCAACAGTGGCCAGCGGCACGGCTGCGCTCTTGCAGAAGGAGAGGGCATAGAAGAGCAGCTGCATGTGGGAGGGTGGCTTGAAGGCATCAAAGAGGTGAAGGATGAGGAGGGAGGCAGCTACACAGCCCAGGCGGAAGGGCAGCTGCTGGCCCTGCTTCCCCTGGCAGCTCTCCAGGTACATGTGGGAGTTGAGGGCCAGTCCCAGCCCGAAGAGGATGCCCAGGTTACGGAGGAGGCTGGCAAAGGGAGTGGTGTCAATGTGGACCCACTCAGGATGGGTGCACCACCTCTGTGCCTTCTCCAGTGTCCAAAGCAGATCCACGCCCAGAACCCTCAGCAGCAGGTAGAAGCCCAGGGCAAAGCTGAAGAGGAAGAAGGTGATGCCCAGGTAGCGTCGCAGGCTAGCACCATAGATGCAGTGGATGTGCTGGAAGGTCTTGGCCACAGCCATTCCTGCCATGAGGAAGAGGAAGAAGAGGCAGTGAGCAATCACCTGCCTCAGGGTGCTGGAGCCAAGCAGAGCCCACAGCCCTGAGCACTCCATCAGGGGGCATGTGCTAAGAGCTACCCAGGTGCTCCTGTGCAGTGCTGACTGCCCTGAGGGCCACCACTGCCCCCACTGCACACAGACAGTGCCAATGCACTCACCTGAGATGACCCCAGCAATGACCTGATGGGGGAAGTGGGCAGCAATGAAGACTCGAGACAGGCAGACACAGACCTGAACTGCCCAGAATCCTGTCCAGAGCAGCATCCACAGCACCCTGTGAGGGGCAGGTGGCCACGTTGGTGCCAGGGCCAGCTTGTGCTGCCCAGGGTGCCACCATGGACCCTGAGCAGTGCCTGGTTGCCCACCAAGCCCATCCTGCTGCACACCCCGTGGGGTGCCACAGCCTGGGCTGTCTGCCCACAGCTTTGGTGGCCTTGGCTGAGCACCTATTGGCACCAGAGCAGCCCCTGCCTGGCACGAGTGGCATTGGCTCACAGCTTACCAGTATTTGAGTGTCCTCAGCTGCTTCTTCCCCATGGCAGCAGAGAGGAGGGCTGTCACCATGGTGTAGTACACGCCTGCTGCACCCATGGCGTGCCCAGAGGGGCTCCCTGGGCAAGAGGAGATCCCCGGGTCAGACCCTCCCCTTCAGAGCAGGCTGTGCCCTTGTGCTCTGGGCTTCCCAGGCAGCAGCCACGTGCAAAATGCAGAGAGAGCTGCTCCAGAATCAGGCAAGCCCCTTCCCTGTGTGGCTGCCTCCATTTAAGGCTGGAGGGCATGAGCCCAGCATGGGCCATGGCTGTGGCTGAGCATGGGCTTGTGCTGAACCGCCACATCTGCACCAAGGGTCAAGGTCTGTGCTGCCTCTGCCTGCTGCAGGCACAGCCCAGTGAGAGCAGCCCCTCTCTGCAGGGTCCAAGACCTGGGCAGGGACCCTGCAAGGGGTAGGGGACCCTACCGGGGCCAGTCTCGCAGGTGAGTGGGAACTGCTGGAACCCTGGGGCGGAGCTGTTGCTGTAATAGTCTGTCTCATGGACCCACCAGTATGGCCTCTCCCCAAAGAGGATCCTGGCAAGAAAGGACAAGAGGGGTTATGGAGGTCCTAGGCACCAGAGCAGGTGAGCATGGCTGTGGCTTCAGCCCTGGCCTGGGAGCTGGAGGAGGCGAAGGACCCATGAGCAGTCCAAGGCATCCCAGCAGACACAGCATCCATCTGGTTGTTTGGTCCCAACAGCCAACACTGCTTGTCCCTGTCCCCATCCCTGTCCTCTGCGTGGCTTGGGAAGGAGTGGCCACTGCCAAGCAAGGGGCTGGGCTCCCATCTCTCTTTGGCACCAGTGTCAAGGCTGAGAGTGCACATCTGGCCTGCATGAATTGAATCCAGAGCGCACAGGGCCACTCACCACTTGAAGACAAGGTTGAGCCAGTCACCGATCACGGCCACCCAGATCAGCCGGATGCCCACCCGCTCACTGAAGTGGAACCAGATAGGGAAGAGGACAAAGAAAGTGTTCCTGAGGTCGGCAGCATAGGAGATGAAGAGGAACCAGCCCTGGGAGCCCTGGAAGTGCTCCTGCAGCCAGTGTGTTGCCTGGATGCCCGCATGGTGCAGAAGGTTCATGCTGGCCTCCATCCTCTTCCGTGGCTGCTGCCCTGTCCCGCGCTCTGCCGCACCGATGGCGTTTATATGCTGCAGCCTCTTGTTTGCCACAGGCAGGTCACTTGTCCCTGCACTGATCTTTGGACCCAAAACCACTTTTGCCAAAGGTGCATCACCCAAGGGTTGTTACAAACATGTTTGGAACAGCTTACGTAAAAGGGACAAAGAGGCTCTGAGGGCTCACTAGGTGCTCCAGCAGCAGCACCTTAACCCTCCCCTCCCTGCAGCATGCAGGGTCTGCCTCCCTCAGGGATATCCTGCAGCCCCTGCTCCTCCTGCTGACCACTACAACAGCTCAGCTGCTCCTTCTGAACCCCAGCGTTTACTCTGCTGGCAGGAGGAGGTTCAAGCACCTGCACTGCTGTGACATTTCTGCCATCCCTCTCTGTCACCCCAAGCACCACCAGAGGATCTCAGGGATGGCCAGGAGTGCGTGCATGGGGTCAGGCTGCCCACCAACCACGGCAGCTGAGGCCTCCAGCTGATGCAAGAACACCTTGCTGCCGTGGCATTCACCAGGCTGATTTAACCAGGACTCTGCACAATGGGAAACATTCCACACCATCTTTGGAGCTCTCCACAGCCTCAGATGGGGTGCCCAGAGCCACCACAGCACAGAGGCCACTGGTGGGGAACAGGCACCAAGGGGTTAATGATTAGCAGCCAGTGAAAATGCATCACTTATCTCCCTCCTCGAGAAAGTTCAGGTCAGGATCCTTGAACTGCTCCCCGTGTGCCATGGTGCAGAGTAGGCAGAGGTCGTGTCCAGAGCCGAGTCCTGCCCACCAGCAGCAGGTCCTGTGCAGTGGGGGCTGTGGGCAGCATCCTGCCCCTTTGCCTGCACACAGCCCAGGGAGCCACCAGATCCACCAGGCAAAGCTAGGGCAGACCTCCCTCCCTGGGATACAGGCACAGATCCCTCTCGGAGATCTGACTGGAGAGGATGGGGCTGCCGGGGCAGAGCTGCAGCCACACACCAGCACCACACCTTGTCCTCGTCCCCAAGGAGCTGCCCATCAGGTGGCAGCAGCCAGGATCCCTCCTGGCACCCTTGCTTCACACCAGGACAGAGGCTCCTGGGCAAAGCGGAATGTGGGCACAGCCAAAGCCTGACCCTGTGCTTCGTGTCCTTAGCCCTGCTCACTGCAGCAGGGCTGGACCAGATGACCTTCAAAGGTCCCTTCCAACCCAAAGCATCCTGTGATTCTGTGAACTCCATCCCCAGGTCAGTGCATGGCTGGAGCAGCCTCACCGTGCTGGGCTGCACATGGGGAGGCAGCTCTGAGGATGACACTGGTCCTGCCCAGCAGCAATTTCCCCACTGCCATCAGTGAACTGGAAACACACCTGGAGGAAACTCAAGTGCCTGGGAGAGAAGTGGTGCAAGCACTGCAGGAACAGCCCTGGCCACAGGCACATCCCTGCCCGGGGCTGCTCCTTCCTGTCCCTCCCAGTTTGGCCTCACTGAGCCCAGAGGAGAGGGATCCAGGCATCACATCCAGGACTGAGCTCCCAACCTACAAAAAAAACAACAAAGCAGAAGTTTGCACAGAAATGGAAGTACTCTTGCAAAACAAACCCCCCAGCAGCTCATTCCCAGGGTCCTCAACTGAGAGTGGCTTTGGCCAGCACAGAGGAATGCAGCAGACTTGGCTTCTGCCTCAGAAATATTTTGAAACACTCAGCAATAAATTCTCCCTGAGAGATCTCACAGCAGAAAACGAGGGCAAAAGGTGCTGGGGGATGGGGACTAGTGTGCTCCAGTCTCCTTGGAAAGAGTCACTGCAGGAAAACTGAGGCCACAGCAGGGAGAGGCTGGAAAACAGGACAGGAGCAGCCACCTCCTCCTCCCCTGCAGCAGGAGCTGCTGGCAGCAGTGCCAGGGACGTGCACTGCAAACTGGTGGAGGTGGTTTCCCAAGGGGGCCAGGCTGGGGCTGCTTTGTTTCTCTGCCCTGGGATCTGTGTACAGTGAGCCCAGGGCCAGCAGCAGAGCAGGAGCCACGTGCCTGCAGTTCAGGCTCCAGGACACAGTGTCCCCACAGTTCCCGAGGCACTGGAAGCAGCTACGGAAGGTGCAAGGCACATGGGTGCTGTGACACACTGGGTGCTGTAACACAGTGTGCTGCACACCATGCCAGTGTTCATCCAGAGAGTTCCCAGCGTGCTGGGGCTAGGCAGTGGGCAGCAGGCAGGGTTGCTGCCAGCACAGGAGCGTTCCTGCTCTCGCCTGCGTCAGCACGCAGGAGCAGAGTCCAGGCAGCGCTCGCTAACACACAGCCACACAGTGGCCAGCAGGCAGCTGGCTGGCTATGACCTTCTCCTTGCAGAGAGCATCCCACCTGCTCCCCTGAGCCTCAGAAACTGCCCCTGGGGCATGGGCCCCACTGTCACAGCCCAGGGCACCCACAGACCACTGCAGCCTCACACCGAGCCACATCCCCAAGCTGCCCACTCCTGCCCAACAGTGAGCCAAGCTGGTTCCAGGGGGACATGTCCCTGCTGTTAGAGCTTCTTGAGCCCATTGCAGCATGGCCCTGAGCAGAGCCAGCTCCCATGGTGAGGGCTCAGAGGGGATTGACACCCACCGTGCTCCCAGGGATGGTTTGGCCACTGCTTGGCAGCAGCAGCCATGTGCCAAGGCTGAGTCATGAAGCTGGAGCTGAACTGCTCTTGCCAAGCCCCTCCGTGTCCCCAGCCCAGCCTGGCACTGCAGGGATGAGCTGGGGAGGCTGCAGGATCCCACATTCCAGGGCTCTGCACGCAGCTGAGGGTGCAGAAGCCAGGATCCCCGTGCTGGTGGACACTGAGCACAAGGGGCAGCAGCCAAGGCCAGAACCAGCTCTGTGCAGCCATTACATATTAACTCCTTGTTTGTCCCAGATTCCCCAGCAGGAGCCTCCTGCCAGCAGCCAGGGTCCAAGAGCTTGAGCACAGCCAGTGCACACCCACACAGCCATGCTGGACACTGTAGTGGCCTTTGGACCATCCCTTAGAGGACACCAGCACCTGCAGCATCAACAGTGCTGGGGCTCTGGCCCCCAGCCCCAGGAACCACAGCAGCACTCATGAGCTACACACCAGTTTGGTCAGAAAAAGCACCTAAGTGCCTCTTTATTGGGGAAGGGTGGCCATGGGGCAGCTCAGCCCAGGGATTGCCCATCCTGTGGTTCAGCAGTGTGCTCCTCCTGCAGCCCAGCGCACTGTCCCTGTCCCCAGAGGGGACACAGCAGCCAGAGCTCAGCAGACCATGGGGCCAGGTGGAACTTTCAGGCATCCTGAGGTTGCTGGCTCCCTGTGGAACAACACTCCTGGGCTGAGGGCAGGCCACAGCAGCCACACCACTGGCTCCTGCCACCCTGGGCAAAACCTTGGCATGGACCACGGCACAGACCACCAGACTGGCCACAACCATGCCCCTGCATGCATGCACTGACCTACTTTGGGGAGGCAGCAGGAACTCAGCCCAGAGCAGGAGAGCATCTCTGGGCACCCCACAGCACTTTGGGTGGCATCCAAAGTGGATGGAGTCTCAGAAAACCTGGGCTGTGTTTCAGAGGCGTTGAGTCCATCTGTGGCTGCACTGCAGTATTGAAAGGAGAGCTGAGCTCCTCCAAAAACCTAACCTTGAGGCACAGGACATCCCAGACGTGGGGAGAACAGGTCCTGGCACGGCGGCAGAGCCTACCCAAGGACACACCTGACAGCTGGACACTGCTCTCACCCTGGGGACAGGGGCAGTGGTGGCCCTGTCCCTGTCAGAGGTCACTGGGTAGCGGTGCCAGGCTGAGGTTGAGGAACCCACCGTAGTGGAAAGGAGGCAGGGATGGGGCACAGGAGGCAGTGGGGGGCAGGCAAGCCAGGGGGTTGGCCCCACAGGCCCCAGCTTCCTGCTCACTGCTGAAGTAGATGCTGTCGGGCGAGTGCACCGAGGGATCCTCGTCAAAGTAGTTGTAGGGCCTCAGGACAAAGCCAACACTGTTCCCCACAGTCACCGTGTTGGGGACATCTTCGCTGTGGGGGACATGCAGGAAGCCCACAGAGATCCAGGCAACCAGGTCCTAGGCAAGAGGAGAGCCAGGCATCCTGTCAGGCTGCATGGGACCCTTCTAGCCCAGGAGCCACCTGGTTTGGGCACTGGATGGGTGAAGCCTCTGGCTGGGGCAGGAGCTGGGGCCGTGCCTGCAGTGCTCAGCTCCCTCCAGCCAGGGCACCTCAGCTCACCTCGTTGGTGATGGTCTCGTTGTTGATGAAGTCCGCGAAGGCGACGGTGGGTGTCCAGGGGTCATTCTGGTTGTAGATGCTGCTGCTGCTGGGCTCCTCCTCCTTCCGCCGCGTGACAGCCAGCTGGTACCTGGCAGCGCGGGGAGCAGAGCGGCTCGGCTCTGCTGGCACGGGGCAGGCCGGCCACGGCATCACCCCTGGCATGCACTGGGGCTGGATGCTTCCCTGGGTCAGGGAGGGATGGGGCTGGCAGGGACTAACGTGGCAGTGACAGGCAGCAGCCCTGAGGGATCACTCAGTACCCATGGCTGCTCCAGCACAGACAAGAAACGCGAAGCTGTCCAGGCACAGGCACTGCTGCTCACTGCCCAACACACTCACTTCAGCCACAAACACCTGTAACTCCCACAGCTTCCCCATGAAGGTGAGCTGAGACATCTCACCCTGGCAGGGAGCCACTCTGTGTTTATCCCAAGTATTTTCCAAAAGACTCTCTGTCCTCACATGGAGAAGTTAAGCCCTGGGGATGCCATTGCTTCCCTTGGGAGATCATCCTACAGCCTGCTTGCCCTCACAGGGAAAAAAAACATCTGATGGCACTAAATTAATCTTATCAGGGGTCAGATTCCTGCCTGTGAACTGTGAACTTCTCCGAACGGATGTCATTGGGTAACTTTGCAAGGGATGTTCAGATCCAAAAAACATGGATGTTTGCTGTTTAACCCTCTCCTGAAGCCTGGCAGAGGCTTGTTGGGAGAGAGCTAGGAGGCAGCAGCCTCCCATCTGCTAGGAGCAGTCAGAAACACAGGGACAGGGTGGGAGGAGAGCGGGCAGACAACCCACCTGCCCCAGCTGATAGACCTCTCCATGGAGCTGCTGGTGGGCAGGTGCTCCCCAGCGAAGGAGGTGACTTGGATCCGGTAGCTGCGCAGATGTCCCCACTTGTTGGGATTGGGGCTGGCAAAGGAGAGGTAGCGAGGCATGGGGGTGTGGAGAGGGAATGCAGCCTCGTCCTCTGTCTGCAGCCTTTCTCTGTGCAGGTACGGCCGCTCAATGGTGTGCTGCAGGCTCCAGGGGGCTTTCACAAGCTCATACCCCATGTCCTGGGTCTCCAGTGTGTTCAGCTGCCCTGTGAAGCAGAAGGGAAAACCCACTTGTGCTCCACACCCTGGGCAGAACCACAGCCCACAGTGAACCACAGCCATGCACAGACTTACCATCAACATCCAGGTCCACCTTGTAGTGTATGTGGTGCAGGTGCATGGTCCCCAGCGTGTGGGGTCCGACCCTGTTGCCATAGTTGATGCCTTGGCCATGGAAGAAGGAGGAGCTGATGTATCCAGTGGCATGCACCCGGACCTCCACAGCCCCACTGCTGTGGAACATGAAGTCCCAGACGTAGTCATAGTTGATGAGTGTGGAGATGGCTCGGATGACCAGCATGTTCTTCCGCAGCCCGCCATAGTAGAAGGAGTGTGAGTCGGAGAAGTGACGCCGCAGAGGCATGGCAGCATCGTGCTCAAAGATGCAGAGTGAGTTTTGGTTGGTTTTGGGGCTCTCTGACTCCACCAGGTAGTGTGTGTCCACATAGGTTGCTGTGTAGGGGCAGTCCAGGCCCCGGACGAGCTCGTAGGCAAACCTGCCAATGCCGAAGCTTCCATCAAAGTAGCGAGTGGACATGCCCCCAGGGCAGTTGGAGCCATACAGGGCTAAGGCTTCCTGGAGACTCAGCTCATAGATAATCCTCTCCCCACGATACCTGATGTCAAAGAGGCGTGGGCCGGAGTTGGGGTTCATACCAAAGGTGATGCTCCAGCCCTGGAAGGTGACATGGTTGCCCCTGACGCTGTAGCGAGGGCCCTGGGGCTCATACTGCAGTGGAGCCGGGGGACCAGGCGGGTGCCGGGGTCTCATCGAGCCCAGCGCTGCTTCAGCCTGGGGCTTCTTGATCCTGACCACCTCCAGTGAGCCAGCCACAAACCTATCCTCCAGCTCCCGCATGCTGGCAAAGTACTGCCCGTTATAGAAGACCTGGCGCAGCTGCCAGCGGGAGACCTGGAGGTCCTTGTGCTCCACCAGCACCTCCAGCCCCACTGGTGAGAGGTAGTAGCCAGTGCCAGGCACACCGTGGAAGAGAACAAACCAGGTTGCACGGTCCCCAGACTTGAATCCCCGTGGGGCCGTCGTGAGGATTGCCAGGTCGGTGCCATCGGACTCACAGCACGCGGTGAGGAAGCGCGGAGCCTTCCCCAGCTCCCGCTGGATGAGGGAGTTGATGTCCATGTACTCCTTGCCGGTGACGGGCCTGCGGTGGTAGGGCAGCTTCCCCCCATACCTCTGCAGCGTCACGTCCCGGTGATAGTGCGGCGTGGGCAGTGGACCCACCACGTACTCCGTGATGTTGGGCTCTGGCTGGTTCCCAAAGTAGAGCACAGCCAGGGCCTCCCGCGGCGGGCGAGCCCCCTCCCCGTCCAGGAAGCGCAGCACCTCTGCCTTGGCAGGGAGCTGCAGGTCGATGGAGGCAAGGCAGTTATCGGAGGGTTGTGCGCGCGAGGCATCCACCAGCTGCACCCCGAGGCTTCCCCGCAGGTACTGCACCACTTGCACCAGCTCCTCGGGGCTCAGATCAGCAAAGACCAGGCTCTGGCTGCCACTGGTATCCTCCTGCTCCGGGGGCTGGTGCTGGCAGGGGCTGCTGGCCCTTCCTCTGGTCAGCAACACGCAGACTAAAGCAAATATTGTGGCCAAAGCCAGGACGAGGAGGATGAGCACAGTTTTCATGTTCATGTCTGCCGAGGCACTGAGAGCTCCTACACTTAGACAGGGCAAGTTTCCAGCTGCAGAATCCTCCCAGGAACCCGTGGACAGAAGGGGCTGGGTTTGGTTGGGTTTGTTTTTTCCCCCCTTTTTCTCAGCAGGGAATAGCCTGGAGTTGCTCCGAGGGCGTGCGGGAGGATGTCCTCAGGCGTGCCCAGGATTTGCTGGGAGCCATAAAAGGCAACTTTGCTCTGCTTCCCCCAGGGGATCATCATTTAGAGTAAACAATGCTTCTGCCTCTGTCCTTCCCCTGCTGTCCCACCCTGCAGACCTTTAAGAAGATAAATTCAGTCACTTGGGGGAAATAAACACATCTCCCTGCACCTCCTTCTCTTAACCCTGCAGACACAAAGGTCTGGGCAGGCAGCAGAGTCTGCAAGGACAACATTCCTCCATGCAGGGCAGTGCTGAGCGCAGCACCGTGGTCCCATTCTGCTGCAGCCCCAGCCCCAGCAGCAGCAGCAGCTCCTCTCCAGCCTGGATAGAGACAGCGCAGCATCGCTCGCTGCTACTGCCGAGCCCATGCCGGGGAAGGGGGAAGGCACCAGTCCTGCAGCCAGGAGGGAGTGAGGGCCACTTGTCACCCCCACCAAGGGACGCCCTGGTCCTGGGTTATGTCCTGGCTCAGATGGGCTGTAAGGTGGGGGATGAGGGCTCCACATCCTGACAAAGAGGCAGTGGCACTGGCCCTGGTTGGAGCCTGCAGCAGGGCTGGCTCTCGTGTCAGTGTGGCCAGCACTGGGCTGCCATTGCCTGACCTGGGCTGTGCTGCTGAGGCTGAGCTGCTTTGTGCAGAAGCACCCGTGGGGATGGTGCTAGTGCAGAGTCAGTGAGACCCACCCCACACCCCTCACCTGCACCCAGGGCAAGTGCCCAAGAGCTGCAGCCCAGGTGACTCCTGGCTCTGTCCCCAGACACAGCACCCACAGAGCTCAAGTGCCTGCGGCCACCACAGTCCTGTCCCTCTGGCTGGACTGTCCACGTGCCTGGAGCCTTGCTGCTGGGCTGCTTTGTGGATGTGGGAAACACAGCAGAGACCCAGCACTGCCATCCCCTGCCCCC
>VWZO01004643.1:0-41951 GCA_013396975.1 Bucco capensis | reverse complement strand
CCCCCAGCACCGCCGTCCCTCTCTCCCTCCCCCTCAGCACCACTGCTGTAAGTGGTAAGAAGCAGACACTCAGAGCACTGTGCCAGAGCCATTTTCATGTTTAACCTGAGACAGGCACTACACAGCACTTGCTCCTGCAGCAGAGGAGCAGGATTGTCTTCTCCTCACTTCCCTCCTGCGGCAGAGTCAGATTCAGCAGTTACAGAGGAATGCAGACTCCTGTCTGGCATCTCTCCAGGAAGGTTATGTTTGTTTCCCTTTTCCAGAGCACTATTTTGAAAGCAATGATAAAAAGTGAAGTCCTTGCACAACTGGAAATTGAGTGAACCTCACTAAAAAACAAACTCTGAGACAGAGCAGAGGCTGCTGTCTGCTCTCACTGTCCTCCAGCACTAGAGCCTGCTCATGTTCTGGAAGCCTCCGTAGGTGAATGGGGGGAAGCTGGGCACACAGGAGGCAGTTTGGGGCAGGCATGCGATGGGGTTGACCTCACAGGCTGTGAGGTCCTGCTCGCTGGTGAAGAACACTCCATCCTGAGAGTATATGGAGGGGTCCAGGTCGTGGTAGTTGTAGGGTCTCAGGAGGAAGCCCACAGAGTTTCCCACTGTCACAGTGTTGGGAATGTCCTCTGAGTGTGGGATGTGAAGGAAACCAGCAGTTATCCAGGCAACCAGGTCCTAGGCAGGGAAAAGCCACAAGACCATGGTTATTTCAGAAGCCTTCAGCAGCAGTGACCAAAATCTGCAAAGGGGCCATGGAGAGTTGCAGGAGAACAGGAGGAGACCTCCACAGCACCAGCCCAGCCACATTCCTATACACTGAGCTCCCCTCTCCTGGGAAAGGTTCCCTCCTTTCCCCCAAAGACCTGCCTGCAGCCATGGCCACAGATGTTCACCCAGCAGAAGAATCCTTGCTCTGACCCCAGTGGCCAAGCTCTGGTCTCACAGAGATTTTCCTGATGTTTTGCCAGCATTTCTCCATAGGCAGAAACAAGCTCCAGCTCTTCACTCTGATCTGCTCACCCTGGCCAAAGCACCAAGCAGCAAAGGGGATGCACAAACCCAATTCCCTCATGACCCTGAGCCCACTGTCCTGCAGCTGCTCAGCCCTGGGCAGCTCTGGGGCTGCTGCTCAGCCTGTGGCAGGGTAGGACAGCTGCAGCCCAGGGCACCTCAGCTCACCTCGTTGGTGATGGTCTCGTTGTTGATGAAGTCCGCGAAGGCGACGGTGGGTGTCCAGGGATCGTTCTGGTTGTAGATGCTGCTGCTGCTGGGCTCCTCCTCCTTCCGCCGCGTGACAGCCAGCTGGTACCTGAGGACAAGAAGAGAGACAGGAGCAACCCCCTGGGGCAGGGCAGCGCTCAAAGCTGCTTCCTCAGAGCAGCCCCAGCCCAGCAGAGCGTTTGCCTTGGGCCTCCCCATCAAGGAACACCCATAGGATGCCTCCCCAGCTGGTGGGGCTGGGAGCACCTCTGGAAATCTGCTGTCCCGGTCAGAGCAGCCTGACCTTGCCCAGCTGATGGCTCTCTCCATGGAGCTGCCTTCAGGGATATGGTCCCCTGCAAAGCTGGTGATCTGGATCCTGTAGCCACGCTGGTGGCCCCACTTGTTCTTGCTGTTGGCCGCGAAGTAGATGTATCTGGGCACCCGCGACTGGAGCCGGAAGGCAGCCTGCTCCTCTGTGTCCAGCACTCTCTTGGTGAGCCGTGGCCGTTCTATCTGCTGCTCTGGGCTCCAGGGAGCCCGTGTCATCTCAAATGCCATGTCATGGGCCACCAGGGAGTTTTTCACCCCTGCAAAGCAAAAGAAAGTCACTGAGGGGAGTCCCTACTCCCCTTTCCTCAGGGACATCACTGGCCAGATCTCTCTCTCCTCATCCTCCCTTCCTGCAGCCTGGGGTCCAAGCACTGTCTCCTGCTCCACGGCACTGTGACTGCCTCAGGTATGTTCATCTACACCTGACCCAGGCCATACCTGCCTGCCAGCCTGTGGTAGACACCAGGACAGGTTTGCTTCCCAGGGTAACTGAAGTGCCTGGGGGACCAGGCACTGAGTGTGCTCATCAGCACACATCCAGAGAGCTGGAACGACTGGAGGAGCCCAGGCTGGGAGCACATCTGCACATCACAGAACTGGAGCAGTGCTGAGCAGTTCAGGTCTTTCCACAAAGCAGAGCCAAGAGGCAGAGGCTCAGAGCAACGGCATGGGCACAGGAGCAAACAAATCCAGGGACAAGATGGCAAAGAGCTGGCTGGGAGCACTTAAAGGCCAGCACCAGCAGAGCTCTGGCACAGGGCAGCTGCTGGCCCCAGTCGTGCACGAGCAGCAGGGACAGCTCACAAAGCTGTAGGAAGTGGGAATGTGAGATGGAAACCACATTCCAACAAAGCAGCAAAACACTGATGCCATGGGGCAGGCTTGGCCAGTCTGGTCCTTCTGCACCCCAGTGCCCTGGGACAACCTCACTCCTCTGCAGGGCTGGGCTGGGCTGGCACCGCAGCAAAGCCCAAGCTGCCCAGCACCTCCACATGCCAGTTCTCCCTGTCGCTGCTCTCTGCTGCCTCCAAGTCCCTCCCGACCCTGAAGGAAGGGAACCTGGCAGTTCCAGTCTGGCTCCAGCTTGGGCAGACTTGCCAAGGTGGAAGGAAGCTCCCTGGTGAGAACAGGCAGCGCTTGTGAAGCCCTGGCAGCAACTGCAAGTGACAGGTGGCACCTGAAGCTGCTGAGCCACGAGGAGCAGAGGCTACAGGACACATCTGTCTCTGTTCAGACATCCCAGCTGCACTCCAGGGGACAGGAATCTTGGACAAGTGCTGTCAAGGACAGGAATGCCAGTAACTGGACATTTTCCTCCCCTCTCTTTCACAGGAGCAGGTTTCAGTGACAGACACTGCCAGTCTGTGTCCCCAGCACCAGCTGTGCCCTCGCACCTTCCTGGACTGCAGTTCCTGGAGTGGCCTTTAACGGGAAGCCACGCTGTCCCCCAGGCTCAGCATCTCTTCTGCTGCTGGGCTGGCTGCCAGCACTCTGCTCAGCCTGCCAGAGCTCCTGGACTCGGATAACCTCGGCACAGATCCACTGCCAAAAACCGTGCCTGTGTGCAGCAGCAGCACTCCCTGGCTCACTGCAGTGCCTTTGAGCCTGGCATTCAGCATCCAACTCACAAGTGTTTCCTCAAAAGAGGAGCAGGGATAGAGCTGCACAAGCTCAGCCTGCCGAGCACCACTCCAGATGCTCTGCTGGGCGCTTGGGACACAAAAAGCTTTCCCAAGGAGTGCCAGGAGCAGCCCCAGGCACAGCAGGAGCAGGGTCACCCCGTGCTCCTGCAGACAGGACTGTGTCCCCCTGGCCATGTCTACAGCAACACTCACCACACCAGGCAGCAGGCCTCAAGGAAACAAACACTACCTTTCATCCTTCCCCTGGGCTGAACACAGAGCTTCTAGACAATTCCCACTGCCTCCAGCTCCATGACCATGACAGACTATTTTATACATAGGAAAATAATTCTGCGAGGAAAGCAGAGGTTAGGAGAGTCAAAGCACAGAGTTTGCTGTTGGTTATCAGGGTTCTACAGACAGGGAGCAATGCCCCCAGAGCTCTGGGGTCTACCAGCATAACGACAGGTATTACAGGAAGAACCAGACCTACCTCCCACGTCCAAGTCCACTTTGTAGTTGATGGAGTGGGTGTGGATGGTACCCAGGGTGTGCTCCCACACCCTGTTGCCATATCTCAGGCCATCCCCGTGCAGGAAGGATGAGCTGGCATACCCTGTGGCCTGGACCTTGCCTTCAATGGCCCCACTCTGGTAGAAGATGAAGTCCCACACATAGTCATAGTTGCCCACAGTGGCAATGGATCGAAGGACCAGAGCAGAGTTGACCAGCCCTCCGTAGTAGAGCGACTGCAGGTTGGAGTAGTGGCGCCTCAGAGGGGAGCCAAGGTTCTGCTCAAAGATGCAGAGGGCACCTTTAACAGTTCTAGGCACTTGGGAATGAGCAAGGTGGTGCACGTCCAGGTATGTTGCTAAGTAGGGGCAGTCGACCCCTCGCACCAGGGGAGAGGTGTAGCGCCCAATGCCAAAGCTCCCATCCATGTACCTGGTGGACATCCCTCCAGGGCAGTTGGAGCCATAGACTGAGAGAGCCTCTTGGATACTGATTTCATAGGCAACCCTCTCCCCCTTGTGTCGGATGTCAAACAGGCGCAGGCCAGTGCTGATGCTCATCCCAAAGGCAAAGCTCCAGGCCTGGAAGAGGACCTGGTTGTTCCTGATGCTGTAGCGTGGGCCCTGGGGCTCATACTGCAGAGGGAAGAGTGCAGCCGCAGGCACTCGCGGCTTCATGGAAGAGAAGTCCCCATCCTGTGGTGCTCTCCTCACCTTCTCCACGCTGATGTGCCCCTGCACGTAGGCACTCTCCAGCTGAGCCATGTCCCTGTAGTACTGCCCGTTATAGAAGACTCTGCTGAGCACCCACTGGGAGATGTCCAGGCTGCTGTGGTCCACCAGCACCTCCAGTCCCACTGGGTGCACAAAGAACCCACTCACGTTCTGAAACAAAGCGAACCAGGTGATCCGGTCCCCAGACTGGAAGCCACGAGGAGCAGCTGTCAGGGCTGCCAGATTGGCTCCATCATACTCCATTACCTGATGCATGAAAGATGGAGCTGTGGGGAATACTTGGCTCTTCAGAAACCCTGCAACCTGCTGGTACTCCACAGCCAGCGTTGGCCTGCGGTGGTAGGGCAGCTTCCCCCCATACCTCTGCAGCGTCACGTCCCGGTGATAGCGCGGCGTGGGCAGTGGACCCACCACGTACTCCGTGATGTTGGGCTCTGGCTGGTTCCCAAAGTAGAGCACAGCCAGGGCCTCCCGCGGCGGGCGAGCCCCCTCCCCGTCCAGGAAGCGCAGCACCTCTGCCTTGGCAGGGAGCTGCAGGTCGATGGAGGCAAGGCAGTTATCGGAGGGTTGTGCGCGCGAGGCATCCACCAGCTGCACCCCGAGGCTTCCCCGCAGGTACTGCACCACTTGCACCAGCTCCTCGGGGCTCAGATCAGCAAAGACCAGGCTCTGGCTGCCACTGGTATCCTCCTGCTCCGGGGGCTGGTGCTGGCAGGGGCTGCTGGCCCTTCCTCTGGTCAGCAACACGCAGACTAAAGCAAATATTGTGGCCAAAGCCAGGACGAGGAGGATGAGCACAGTTTTCATGTTCATGTCTGCTGCTGGTCCCGAGGCTCTCACAGCAGCTTCCAGAGCAGGGTTTCTAGCTGCTGCCTCTCTGAGTTTACACTGCACTGGATGGATTAGCAGGGAAAGTACAAAGGACTGGGAGAGGCTAAGGGAGGAGATCTGAAATTGGTGGTGACCAGAAAGGGCAGATCTCCACTCTCAGCTGCAGCCTTCCCTGTCCTTCTCCACAAGCCGTGCCCTGTAAGAACTGCTGGAGATGCAGGGTCAGTGACTCAGACAAGCTTCACACAGTTCTGTTGCTTTTTCATTCCAGCCTAGCTTCCTGAGGTTGCCTGTAAATGAAGATCCTGTAGGCAGCCTGAGGTGGCAGGGAGAGGCTCTGACAAGCTGGGAATTGTTGTCACGCTGTAGAAATGTCACCTTTTTACATCTCACTGAATTTCCCTGTTTATCAGGCTGCTTCCCTGTAAACATTCCCCCTGGCAGCATAAGTCCAAGCTTGGAGGTACTTGTTATTTTGCTTTTTAACTCTTCCCCATGGAAGCCTTTGCTGAGAACACATCCATGTAGGAGCAGGGAAACTTTGGCAGCATGAAGAGATGTAGCTGGGGTGTGCTGTGAACAACTAGCTCTTAGTTTGCACCCCTGAACACCCATGAATTAATTAATCTCCCAGCACTCCACTGAAACAAGACCATGAAGCTTTTGTCTCTGACTCCAACTCCAAGGTAAACTGAGGAGCATCTCCTGAGAAGTTCCCTCAAGGACAAAGCAGCCCAGCCTGTGGCATCTGAGCAGGCAGCTGAGGGCAGTGCTGATAGCTGTGCCCAGGCAGAGCAGCCACCTCCAGGCTTTCTACCAGAGCTCAAGACAACTCTGCTCTGCTTCCCCCAGCGAGGGTCTCTGCTGAAAGGCCTTGGCAGGACATCAGCACCTGGTGCTCCCTCATGCCACACAGCAGATGCTTGGGGCAGACAAGCCGCAGTGCTTCAGCTACAATCCCTGCTTGTCCCTGAGCTGGTGCTGAGAAGCACAAGGCATCCAAGAGAACCAAGGCTGGGAATTCAACCCAACATTTCCACTCCTGCTGCCAGTCTCACCTCACCTCACCCTGGCCTTCTCCTCCTCCTCCTGTCAGAGTTTCCTGGTGGAAGACAAACCTCCCCTAGCCTCAGCACTGCCTCCAGTTCTCCTTCTGCAGCAGATCCTGCCCTGGAGCAGACCCTCTGTGCCCCTGCCCTCCAGACACCAGTGGCACAGGAGGCCACGTTGCCATAGAACACACTCCATTATCCTCACCACCATGGGCAGTCTCAGCCCTCTTAGCCCAGGCTGCAGCTGCAGAGGCCAGGGACAGGCACATCCACCCTGTGCCAGCGCATGTCATCGCTGCCCCAGCAGAGCCACAGCCCCAGCCCCACTGCCCCAGCCCCAGAGCCACAGCCACTGTGCCAGAAGAGAGGCTTGCCCCTTGGCATGGAGACAAGCAGTGGGGAGAAGCAGAGCATGCCAGACAAGAGCCTTGGCTACACAGGAGCTGACAGGTGCAGGTTTCAGAGGCGCTTGGCTCTCAGGAACCCTCGAGGCTGCAGCACAATGCTCACCCTGACATTTCCTTAAAGTACAAAAAGACATCATTCAGTTTTGACTTTGCCTCTTGGTTTTGCTTTCCCCAGTCCCTCAGAGCCAAGGCACAGGCTGCAATTAGAGTTGGTCATCTTCTCAGCAGCAGTTCAAGAGACCTGGATCAGCTCCACAGGCCTTCCGGCCCCACAAATCACAGCTCGGCCTGCAGCTTGCCTGGGAGAGGTCTGAAAACAAAGCCTTGGAACACTCCTAGCTCTGTGCTCGTCAGGAGTTTGGGAAAAAAAGAGAAATGCCAACCAGTAATGACATCCCCAGGACAACCCAGGGCAGGGTCTGTGCCATGGGGGCCACATCTAACACCACCTCAGCTAACACCAGCCACTGCTGCTGTGCTTCTCAAGCTGAAGACTTGTAAAGCCTGTAACAAGCAACACAGGAATCAGTCTGCACTTCCTGGGAGCTCTGTTTCAGAGTAAACACAACAGCCCCAAATCCATCTCCATCCTGCAGCAGAAACTTCAGAAAGCAGAGTAATTAATGGAGCCTGTGGAGCCAGGAAGCTGTGTCAATACCTGACAGATGAAAAGCCATCGGGGATCATGCAGGGGCACACACAGCCCAGCTGCTTGTGTACCTGCTCCAGAAGGAGCCTGAAGCAGCACAAAGCTAACCTGGCATTTAATAAATTACACGTCTGCCCAGCAGCAGCATGGCTTGTTTGTGGCTTGTCTGTGACCTGTTTGGTGCACATCCATCTCCCCACAGCTCCATCAGCCCATCACTGTCCCACCTCTGGCACGGAGAATTCACATCCCACCAGTGTTTGGTTTGGCTCCACAGCTGCTTTTAGGCAGTGCAGATGCTCTATTTACTGAATCACCCCATCCCCCAGACAAAGCCAGGAGGAGCTCACTGGTTTTCACTCACAGAAAGGTAGAGGTGGCAAAAAATAGTCTCCGAAATTTATAGAAACCAAACCCAGAGACAGCCAGCCTCTGGCTCATGGAAACTCAGAGTCAGCGACTGCCAGACAGCTGGGGACAGCCTGCAGGACACAGCAGCCCTGTGCCAAGGCTCCTGACACAGGCAGGTCCCAAGCGTGCCCCGAGCCAGACTCAGACTTGTTGGAAAGCTCCCACCTCGCAGGGTCAACTCCTGGGAAACACAGCAGTGGGAGCTGCCTGACCCCTGCCCACACTGGCTCTGCTCCTGGCACACCACTGCTGTGCCTTTCTTCTCGCCTGCCTCTCGCTGAGCTGTCTGGAGATGCTGTGAACCAGAGCCCTGGCAGCTCTGCTACTGGCCCAGGCCAGCACAGCACCAGGGCTGGGGTGAGGCTCACAGACCACAAACCTTGCCCTGCTACTGCAGATGAACCATGAGCCCTCTCAGCATTTGCCAGGACAACTGCCCTGGCTGCTCTGTCTTTCCCCAGCACTGCTGCCTTGACCTCCCAGGAGCTCAGTTCCTTCTGTCTGTGTGCTGGCCACACAGACTCCTGCAAGCAACATCCCTGCTCCAAGCTCCAAGCTCAGGCTCCCGTTGCCCTGTCCCCACCCATTCCCAGCTTGACTCTCACCCCTCGGGCTCAGCCTGGGTCCTGGCAGGGCTTTCCCAGGCCCTCTGCCTCACATCTGCCTGCAGTGGCTGCTCCCAGGTGCCAGGGCTGGAGGTGACACTCCTTGGCCACAGCAGCTGCTCCAGGGCTGGGCACGGGCCCCACCTGCTGGCACTGTCCCCAGCCAGGCAGGGACAATCCCCAAGGAGAGCAGAGCAGCCCTGGCTGGGCCTGCAGGGTCCCCAGGGTGTCCTCTGGGACCAGGAGCACCGAGCAGCCAGGAGAGGAAGGAGCCAAGCACCCCACACACACCCCGGGTGCCTGCCCCAGCACTGCACTGAACAGCCACGGTGCTGCAGAGCCTCAGGGGACACCAGAGCCACCTCCTGTGTCCCTGTGCCACACGCTGGGTTGGGATGGGACAGGTCACAGGAGCCACGGGGCTGCTGAGGGAACAGACAGCTGCAAAGCAGCACGTGGCACTGCACAGGAGAGTGAGAGAGGAAGCAGAAGGCAGGGAAGGAGCAGCCAGAGGAGAGGGGCAGGGCCAGAGCAGACAAAGGTGCTGCACAGCCCAAGGGCTCAGCACCATGCACCAGGAGCTGCCTGGAAAGAATTCCAAGTACCTTCAACTGCTGGAGGTGGTAAAAGCTGACATATTCCATCTGGCAGAGATTGCTGAACAAAGGAGGAGGAATCCACACAGAGGAGCACAAGAGGCCTGCTGCCTGCAGAGAGCAGTGGGGACACAGCTACTTTGTTACTGAGTGTTTATTAGAGGGAAGACTAAGAGCTGACTGACTACAAACAACAAGAGAAGAGCCCAGAGCAAGGGCCAGCAGCCCTCCACACTCTGGGCAGATCCTTGGGAAACCAGCAGGAGGCAAGATGGCTCTTAGGTGGGAAAGCAGAAGAAACAGTACAAAAAAAGGAAGCAAGGAAGGGAGAGAGTTGACTCCATGTCACTGTTGTCACCAGGAGGTCAGCACTACATTCAAGGCTACTGCACAGCAGGGACATAGAGGTGTACCAGCCAGGTTCCTGGAGCAGGACTGAACCTCCCTGCAGACACTTCAGGAGAAACACTGTAAATAAGAAGATTTTGGAGCCTGCAGTGTCACAGGCCCACTCAGCACACACAACCTGACACAACACACCCATTTCCAGAGGGGTTTGTGATGGACCATGGAACATTCCAGAGGCTTCAGGAGTCCCCAGGCACACGAGCAGGCCCTTTGCAGGGGAAAGGCTACCAGGTCTGCCTGGTGCAGAGTGGGCACTGGCCATGCTCACCCAGGCAGCAGCTGCTGCAGCTGGCTGGCTGTGCCCAGCAGCAGGAGCTCTGCCAGAGGACAACAGGCCTGATGGTCACATGCAGGCTACCAGGGCTTCAGCGGCAGGCCTCCAGCCCCTGCAAGCACATCTGCTGAAGGGGCACTAGGATCTATGTGCAGTATTGTTGGGTTTAGCCCAGAAAGGGGCTCTAGTCCAATGGCAAGCAGGAGCAGAAGTCACCTGAGCCTGTGAGCAGCCAGGGTGGCCCCAGCCTGAGCTGCCAGCACCACCTTGCTCTCTGCACTGCTGCAGCCTGAGCTGCCAGGGCAGGCACAGAGGGAGCAGGAGCTGCCAGAGAGGAGTGCAGAGTGCTCTCTGGGCCCAGAGACAACAGGTTCCTCTGTCTCTGCAGAGCACCAGCAGCAGAGGGGACCAGCTACAGCCAGCAGTGAGCAGAGTGAGCTCCTTCCCAGTGCCTCCCCACCCAGGCTCACCTCCTGCCCCATTCATGGAGACCCCAGTGAGGTCTCCAGCCAGGAGATGAGATAGGACAAGGGCTGCTCCTGCCTGGCTGCTGCTCTCTCTCTGCAGCATCCCCTAGGGCACCCCAAAGCACCACAGCCTTCTTGTTACCAGTTACTGGAGGGAGAGAGAGAGCTCCTGAGACCTGAACAAAACCAATCACAGAACTAGGCAAGAATTTCTTGAGAGTTTAACTAAGGAAGCAACACTATTTCCAGCCAGTTTCCCATCTCGACAGCCATGTGACAAACCAAGGCAATGAGGCTCTTGTGACTCAACAGTCCAAGTTCAAACGTTGACACTTAGTAGAGGGTCTCAGCGTTGCTGCTCCGAGGCCTCTTGATCTTCTCAATGTTCTTGAGGATCATGTCATGCAAAGTGACCTGCAGGAGAGAGGAGAGGACTCAGGCAAGGGGGGAGGAGAGGACTCAGGCAAGGGGGGAGGAGAAGTCACCCAGTGCTCAGCTCTCTCTGTGAGCTCTGGTTAAGGGAGCAGCACTCCTCACCTTGGCACCAACCCCAGCCCCTGCTGCAACCACACACCTAGGTATAACAAGGGCTTCCTGCAGCCAAGCTTTATAGAAATCACTGCATCTAACACCAAAAGAGGTTTCTGTACGGAGCCCAGGAGTGGCTTGGACTGCATCAAGAGTTTAGGAGCACAGGTCCCCACAGAGGCAGAAGGACTATTCTGTACCAGGCTCCTGTGGGCATGCAGGCAAACACCTGCAGCTCCAGGAGATGGTGAAGAGGCAAGAGCTGGCTCTTCCTGCTGAGAGCCCCAGGGGAGCAGGCTGGGCAGCAGGGGCATGGGCAGGGCAGGGGAGCTGTGTCCCTGACTCACGTATTGGTTCCTCAGCTCGGAGATGATGAGGCGCAGGCTGATGTATTCCTTCTCGTCGATCTCGGTCACCGTGCGCCGGTAATCCTCCTGCAGGCAGCACACCCCTGAGTGCTCAGCCAGCTCCTGCCCCCCACAGCGAACCCCTGCACCCTGCCCCTGTGTCCCCAGGCCCCCCAGCTCAGAAAGCACAGCAATCAGTGGCCCCAAGAGCCCCAAAGCACCTCCAGGTCCTCTTGACTTACCACATGAGGATACTTAGCTATTTTGGACACCAGCTTTGCCCTTGTGATATAATATCTGACAGGAAAAGGGAGACACTTAAGGTCAGATAAATAGCACCAACACTTTGCTCAGGCCCAAGCAAAGCCAGGAGACCTTCCCCCAGGCCTCCACTTTTCCCAAGGGGGTCCCCAAAGAGCTCTGCTCCTGCCTGCCCACCTGGAGATCTGGTCCAGGTAGGATGCTGCCTCGCTCTCCACAGTCCGAAGCTCAGCCACTGTCTCCTCCTGCAGCAGGGGAAGGGAGATGTGAGCTCCATCAGGCTGCAGCTGCCTTCAGGGAACATGTCACACCTGGCTTTGGGCTGTAAAACCTGAAGCCTGTGACTGCAGCTCCTGGGCTGCAGGGAGCTGGGCCTCACCTGAATAGAAACACCAAAGTTGTTTCCATCTTCTATTCTGGGAATGAGAAGCTGCACCCACATTTTGACCTGCAGTGGAGAGACCACAACACTGATCAGCACCAACATCTCCACAGAGACCTCTGCCAAAAGTTTGGCCAAAAGCCTCTCGGGACTCTGCCTGACACACAGTCCATGCTAAGCTCCTGCAGCTCCTTCATGCTCAGGCAGCACTTCTAAGATCATTTCCCAGGTGGCTAGGATGCCAGCAGAGGCACAGCTTCCCGTGGGAAGCTCTCCTGGCTGCCAGAGCTCTGTGCAGGTGCCTGCCCCTGCCCCCAGCAGCTCACACTCACCGTGTTACACTTCTCAATGAGCAGCCTGATCTCTGGTTTCACTTTCTCAATGATGTCCACCAGCTGCTGGTTGCTCTTCAGCATCCCATTGGGCATCACAAAGACTTTGGTACCTGGGGACAGAGCAGCAAGGCACCTCAGTCAGCAGCACGTGGAAGAGCTGGGCCAGGGGAACAGCCTGAAGTCCACCCCAGTGCCTTATCTCCCACAAAGGCTTTAGTGGACACTGAGCCAGGCTGCAGCTAACCTGTTGGACAGGAGAAATCTCCCATGGGACAGCAGCAGGAAGGAAAAGAGAAACTGTGAAGCAGAAATGAGAGCTGAGGAGCTCTAGGCTGCTGAGGTTGAGCACAAAGGATTTTCCTGATGCACATGTGTGAGCTGTTTCTGCCTCAGCTTAATCCAGAGCCTGGTATCTTCCTCCAGACACAGAGAGCTCTCAGGACAGCCACAGGGGGATCAGCTGCCTCTGCCAGCCAAGCTCAAGCAAGTCTTACTTATGTCTATCAGAGAAGCCCTAATCATGCTTCCAAGAGCTGGAAGTTGACTCCTCCACACCAGCACATCCGTGGCTCAGGCTCTGAGAGGTGCTGAGGTCAGGCTGCAGGAGCAGCACCTGCTGTCAGGACAGGGCACGAGGGCTTCTCCTGAGTGCACATCCCTAAGGCCTGGGGCACTGGGCAGGGGGCAGGCAGCAACACAAGAGACTTGGGGACTCTTACCCTGAAAGGTCTCCTCACGGTCTTCCAGCTTCCTCTTTTTCATATTTGGCTAAAATATACAAAATGTTTTACTCATAAACTAGTCTTAAACTGTAAGAGTGGTGCAAAGGAAACAAGGACAACTCCAGAGTCTCTGCTACACTCCTGCTTTCTAAGCATCCCTCTTTAAAAGCACAGGAGAACTGCAGAGGACACCAGAGGACAGCATTGCCACTTCCCAGGCCTGAGAGAGCAATTCCTACAAGGCTTTGGGAGAGCCAGAGTCTCTTACTAAGTGAGAGCATCCTACCCCAGCAGAGAGCCATGCAGTTTTAATTAGGAGTAGGGACCAGAGCCAACAGAGTAACCTTACCCCATCCAGCCCATCGTGGCTGTTTGTGAGAAGAATTGGGTCAGGCACTGGGAGGTTCATGTCTGAATGGATCTGGGTGAGATCATGAATATTCAGGATAGGCTCCTGGAAAAGAAAGCAGAGCTGTTATTTAATTAGGAACTAACAAATTCTGTCACAGCAAACACAATGAGAAGACAAAAGATTCAGACCTCCCTCTTGCCCAGCTCTAAAATGAGGATGAATGAAAACCCAAACTCAAACAATAGGCCTGTGACAAGAGCTCTCCTCCAACCAAGAGCCTCGAGCCAGCTCCAGATGATCAAAGCTATCAAGTGCCTGCAGTGCTGGAATCCCTGAGACCACAGCGTGGCCAAGGAGAGCCCCAAGAGCCTGAGTGCATGGGCATCACACACAGCAAACTGCCATGGGAAGCTCCCCTCTAGAGCTAACACCAACTCAAGTGCACACAAGCAGCTCAGCCACTGCTTTGCCTCCTTGTAAGGGAGTGAAATACAGCAGAACACACATGGGGCCAGGCCTGCCAGGGCACTTTCAACCTGCAGACAGAGAGCAAAGCATACACTTTACCTTCAGGAACCCATCCAGCTCCAACAGCTTCTTTGGGAAAAAGTTTGCCACCAGGTCTTCAGCCTGAGAGAGAGAAGGAAGAGATGATAGCACAGAAGAACACCAGGAGGTTCCCTTCACAGGCAAGAACAGCAGTGAAATTAACCCCTCAAAGACAGGAAACAGAAGACATGCTCTGCCTGCTACCAGCCACCACATTAAGCCAAGGTGAGGAGAGGCCAGGGGAGCCATGAAGCTACACAGCCTCACCACAGTCAGTGACTGATGCTCTGATCTTCCCTGAGAGGCTCTCAGGGAACTGTCAGAAAGAGATGGCCAAGGGGCCTCTCTTCTGCCCTACTGCATTCTGGAGCAGAAGCACACTCACCTCACTTGTGATCCGCTCCCTGAAGGAGTCAACCTGCAGAAGGGAAAATGCCACAGGTCAGAGTTGCTCTCAGCAGCAGAGCTCAGTGTGAGCGAAGCACCCTGCAGCAGCTCTGGAGTTCTGCCACAGGCAGACCCTGGGCCTCTCCGGGCACGGCTCTCCCGAGAGGGCCCCGAAGGATGGGAGAGCCTGTGAACGTGGCCAGTAGATGCCAGAAGATGCTGGAAGCAGCTCCCTGCTCGCCTCACCCGCACGGGCAAGACTCAGAAGCGCAGCGTAGAAACCGCGAGGGACGGCGCAGAGCAACGGAGGCGGAAGCGGGAGCCGAGCGCCCAGAGGCAGAGCCACGGGGCCAGTGCTCGGGGACGGCCGCGGCGTAGCCCTACCCCAGCCCCGTCCCCGCCCTCCCGGCGCTCCCGCGGTGCAGCGGCGGCGGAGCCAGGCAGTCGGGGCGGGCGAGCGGCGCTCGGCAGCCTCACGACCAACGGTCGGGGCGTAACGGCGATGGGGCGGCCCGGGGCCCGCCCTGGCGCAGCGCGGCCCGGCGGAGGGGTGCGGGCGGGGGGCAGCGGTGGGAGCGCACCTTGAGCTTCACCTCGGGGTCCACCTTGAGCAGCGAGGCCATGGCGGCGCGGGCGCAGGTGGCTGCGGCTTCAGGTCTGGCGCGGGGCTCACCGCCTGCCCCACCACCGGCGTCGCCGCCACCGGAAGTGACCTCACAGCGACGCGACAGGCGGTGCCGCGCGCGCGCCACCCCACCTCGTCCCGCGCGCGCACGCGCCGCTGGGTCCTGGCCGCTCACAGGGCTGCTGTCCGGGGCTGGGCGAAAGGAAAATGGCCGCGGGAGGCGAGCACACCCCTGCCAGGACCGAGCCCGGCGCCCTGCGTCACGTCCGTCGCGCGGCGATGGCGGAGCGGGCGCGGGGCTGAGGGCGGCATGGAGGGGAGCCGCCCGCCCGCCTGCACCACGCAGGTTAGCTTCGTCTGCCAGCGCTGTAGCCAGCCGCTGAAGCTCGACACCTCCTTCAAGATCCTCGACCGCCTCACCATCCAGGAGCTCACCGGTACCGGTGGGGCGCGGGGCGGGAGGGGGCTAGGCCGGGGCACCGACACCGGGACTGGGCCCGGCTGACGTCTCCTCTCCCGCAGCCCCGCTGCTGACGGCCGCCCCTGCCCGGCCAGGGGACGCGCACGAAGAGGAGAGCGCGCTGACGGAGGTACGACGGTGCTGGGGCTGGGGTGGCCGTCGTCCCCCAGGGGGTCATCCCCGGTCACCGTGTCCCCTTGCCCCGCAGGAGGCTTTCGCGGAGAACCGGCAGGATGGCGTGTCCAGGAGGTTCATCCCGCCAGCTAGGTATAGTTGCTGCTGCCGTGCTCCCACCGGGGCCGCCCCGCCCTGCCTCGGAGCACCGGCAGCCTCTCCCGGGCAGCAGCGCTGAGGAACTGCCCCCTGGAAGGGCCCCCCGGGAGGTCCGCGCTGCCTATGTGTTACCGTGTGTCGTGTGACCCCTGTAGAGCTTGCCGAGGGTCCCGTGACCCGCAGGCTCCTGAATGTCTGTAACCACAGTGTTGGGGACACTGCTCGTTAGTGGTGTGTCAGCACCGAGCGCTGCCCAGCAGAGCTCTCCTGAGAGCAGCTCCCTGCCTGCTCTGCAACTAGTCTCAGGTTTCAGTCTAGTACTAGGCCCGGCTCCCCTCGGCCCAGCTCCCGTACACTCTCACATTCAACTTTCAATAACATTTCTTCCCAAGAATGATGTCAACAGAGAGTGCCAACAGCTTCACGCTGATCGGAGAGGCGTCAGATGGTGGCACCATGGAGAACCTCAGCCGCAGACTGAAGGCAAGTGTCACATCAGCTGGTAAACTCTGGTGCCTCTGAGTGGAGCATCAGCCTTTCTGACTGCTCTGCAAAATGAAACTGCAGAGTTTCCCCCAGCAGTGGCCTTCTGGTACCTTTGCTGGTGAGTAGTACAGCAGGACTGGTTTCTTTCAAACCAAGACTGACTGGAGCAGCAGAGGTGTGTCTGTTGGGAAGCAGCTGGTCCCTGCTGGTGGCTGCTCCTGACCTCACGGTGAGCACTTCCCACAGGTCACTGGTGACCTCTTTGACATCATGTCTGGGCAGACAGATGTGGATCACCCCCTGTGTGAGGAATGCACAGACACGCTGCTCGACCAGCTGGACACACAGCTGAACATCACCGAGAACGAGTGCCAGAACTACAAGTGAGTGATCACTGGGACCAAGGGGCTGGGGAAAGGATACAGCCCTGATCCAGCTTGCCGTGGTCACTATGAGATGCCCCTGACTCCAGCTCTTGGGGTTTGCTTTGTAAATGAGATGAAAAACTTATTTTTGAGAGTCTTGTGGAACTAAGCTCCAGCTGCAGTCTGTGAGCCCACTGGAGGACTGATGGTGCCTGCCCAGGGTGCCTGCGTGGCACCATGTGACCAGTGGCCTCAGAGATGGTCCCTGGCAGGCAGTAACAGAGCCTTGGTCACCAGTGGCTCTCCTGAGCCTGCTTCTGAGTGGCAGTGCAGGATCAGTGCAGAGAGCTTGGGATGAATCAGCAGTGCACTGCTGGTGGGGGTTTCCCAGGATCCCTGCTCAGGTAATCCTGTCACTCCCTTAGGAGATGTCTGGAGCTGGAGCAAATGAATGAGGATGATAAGGAGAAACTACAAACAGAACTGAAGGAACTTGCACTGGAGGAAGAACAACTGATCCAGGAGCTGGAGGATGTCGAGAAGAACCGCAAACTTGTGGCTGAAGACTTTGAGAGAGTCAGGGCAGAGGCAGAGAGGCTGGAGCAGGAAGAAGCTCAGTGAGTGAACTACAGGTTTTTGGTAACAGATAGATGAGGTTATAAGGTGGAGAAACCTGTCAATAAACCACTTGGGTCTGGTGGTGCTCCTTCCAAACCTGAGGCTGGCCAGAGCAAAAAGCCCTAACTCACCAGGTGAGCAAGCACTGCTCTGGGAAAGCCTGCACTCAGCACCTCTTGTTTCTATGGAAAGGTATCAGAAGGAGTACTGTGAGTTCAAGAGGCAGCAGCTGGAGCTGGATGATGAACTGAAGAGTGTGGAGAACCAGATGCGCTACGCCCAGATGCAGCTGGATAAACTGAAGAAAACCAATGTGTTCAACGCAACCTTCCACATCTGGTGAGGCAGGCACGGGGGCCTGGGGTCAGCCTGGGCTGTGGGAAGCCACAGAGGTGCTGTCAGGTCACGGTTAGCCACCACAAAGCAACTGCTCACAGCTCCAGCAGCGTGTGCAGGAGCCTGAGTGGCTGTGAAACAGCTCCTTCACTGATGCTGTTCAAGAGCCAGGAGCTGCTATGCTGCCCCTGGCAAGGCTGTAGTGTCAGGCATGCACAGCAGGTCATGCCTGGGGGTTTGGTGGGGGTCTTTATGATCTCTGCCCTAAGAAGAGAACAAGTGGTTGGTGTTTATATCCCTTGCAGGCACAGTGGCCAGTTTGGGACAATCAACAACTTCAGGCTGGGCCGTCTCCCCAGCGTGCCAGTCGAGTGGAACGAGATCAACGCTGCCTGGGGGCAGACAGTGCTGCTGCTGCATGCCCTGGCCAACAAAATGGGCCTCAAGTTCCAGAGGTACACACAGGACAGAGAGAGTCCATGTGCAGCTGGAGGACAGACACTCATCTGCCTCAACCTCCTCCTTTCAGGTACCGCCTCGTCCCGTATGGCAACCACTCCTACCTGGAGTCCCTCACAGACAAGTCCAAGGTAAGAGATCCTGCACGCAAGGGAGCATTCACCTGGAACACCACAGAGCCCTGGCACAGGGGGGGACACAGAAGACAAACTCAGCTCTTTTATGAGTTTATGGTGCAGGAGAGCTAGCTGCCCTGACTTCTGCAGCCTCAGAACATCTCACTCCATGTCCTCTATCAGGCCACTTGTTCTGCCATGCATTAGCATTAGAATGCCTCCAGAACCACAGGTGGCAGCTGGCCCTGGGGTGACTGGGGGGGGTGAGGACCACCAAACAAGCCACAGTGCCCTGCCACAAACCACTGCTGAGCATCCTGTCACAAAGCTAAGCCTCGCAGCAGACTGAAGAGCCAGGATGTCCATGCCTAAAGGGAGTGCCTGGCAATCCTCTCTTCCAGGAGCTGCCCCTGTACTGCTCTGGAGGCCTCAGGTTCTTCTGGGACAACAAGTTTGACCATGCAATGGTGGCTTTCCTGGACTGTGTGCAGCAGTTTAAAGAGGAAGTGGAGAAAGGGGAGACTCGGTTTTGTTTGCCTTACAGGTGAGTGTTGGAGCTAACCTTGTCACAGGAACTCCTCCAGGATATGTTGTCCTGGGCAGCTCTGACCCTCCTGGACCAGCACAGAGCACTGTCTGCTCTCAGTCCTGTCCTTCTGGAATCCTCCAGTGGTGTCTGTGATGTGCAGGATTACCACATGTGCTCCTGGGGTAATGGAAACTTGCAGCTGGTTCCTCAAGACCTGAGGCTTGCTAGATTTCCTCTGAAAACAAAGCATTCTTAGAGGGAACCAGAGGAATGTCAGAGTCCAATGCTAGCCCTTGCTGTCATGCTGAGAGCAAACGCTTGCACTGGTGATGCACTAACAAACCCTTTATGTGTGCTGCAGGATGGACGTGGAGAAAGGAAAGATTGAGGATACAGGGGGCAGTGGTGGCTCATACTCGATTAAAACACAGTTCAACTCTGAGGAGCAATGGACAAAAGCACTCAAATTCATGTTAACTAACCTAAAGTGGGGTCTTGCCTGGGTCTCATCCCAGTTCTACAACAAGTAACCACACAGAGAGCTCCTCCTGGCAGCTGGGGAGTGTCTGCATTTCCTTGGAGAAAATCAGCTCCAGTTGTCTCTGAATAGTAACCAGTACAAGATGTTTACAATACCAAAAACCTACAAGACACTTTATTTAAAACAGCATTCTCACAAGCAGTGTATAGAAAGCAATACGTCAAGTTGTGTGCTTGAGCTGGACTGAATAAAAGAACTCAGCTCTGCAGCAGTGCTGCCCTGGTGCTTGTGTTTGTCAGCTGAACTCCAGCAGAGCACGAGACAGCCTGACTGGGGTTAGAACACAGGGAAGAGGGGAGAGCTGGAGGAAGCTCTGGAGGGTGACTGCAGCTTCAAATAGCATTTCCTAAGTCCTACCAGCACTTCTTTGTGCCACTGAACTGACCAGCAGCAGGAGCCTTTGCAGCTGGCTGTGGCACAGAGCTCCTGGAGAGGCACAGCTCTGTTCTCTGGAGCTCCTAGGAGTGCTGCTGGGGAGTGGAGCTGCCAGTGATGTGTTTGAGCAGCGTGTAGGAGAACTCTGAGATGCTCTGCCAGGTGATGCCAGTGATGGAGCTCAGATGCTCCACAGCCTGATAAAACAAAAAAGGAAGCTACTTCCTCACAGAGCCCAAGAGATGTCAACTTGCAGACACTCCTACCCCTCCAGATGTAAGGATAACTGTCCCATGGGCAGCTGAAGCCTCCCAGGATGGTTTTTACTTGATTGGGGTTTTTTTTTTGCTCCTTGTTTGCTTGGGTGTGTGTGGTTTTTTTTTTTATGAATGAAATGTAATTGCTTCTAGTAAAGCAGCAACATGAGAAGCTGCTAGCTGTAACAGGCTGTTGGTTAAAGTGCTCAGCAGCAGTCTGGGCAGAGCTGGGATTGCTTCTCCACCTGCCAGCAGAAGGCTGTCTGGGGAGGTTTGTTCTAGCTGTGAGGCAGCTGCAGTGTGAGGAGGCACTCAGGAGAGTGCCAGCAGAAGCCCTGCTGTGGGCCTGCCCCTGCACCCTCAGCAGGCTCTGATCCTGCTGAGACCTCTGAGAGGTCACCTCCCTGGCCCTGCCTGCCCACCTCAGCACCTGTACCTGCCTCCAGCACCCAGGGCTCAGGATGAACACACTCGTGCTGATGATTCCCACAGCCAGCAGCATGCAATCCTCCTTCACTGTCAGGAACTTTGCCCTGCACAGGAGAGTCTTCTGGTGTGAGACATTCAGAGCTTTACAGTTCAAAAGCACCTACTCTTGTCCTTGCTACACAGCCCACAGAGCTGTTGGCTTATTCAGCCCAGTCCAAGTCGTAAAGCTCCACTTTCAGCACTCAGTCAAACATCTCCTGCCTTGTCCCTAAAGCAGGCATGCTGAACACTCTCCTAGACTGAAAGGCTCCCCAAAAATGATGCCACTGTTTCTTAACTTTCTTTAGGGTTTCACTCTCAACTAGCTCTTTTAAGCAATAGTTAGTGAAGCTACTCACACCTGCAGCTTGCTTGGTGTTGAACTCTGGATGGCAATCTCCAGCAAAGTGCTGTAGATGAGATTCCTGGTGAGGTAGGAGAAGTCCAGGAGTTGCAGACACACCTGATGTAAGGGTTCTGCAGGAAGCTGGCAGCCATTGTGTCCTGGCACAGAGATCAAACACAATCAGACATACCTTCTGGGTCACTAAAACAAGGCAGGAAGCAGGGGCAAAGGTTTCTGGTGACAGCTGTCCTGTTTCTGAGTGCCTTAGGCAGGACTTCTCATGCCACAGGCTGTCTCAGTCTCAGTGTAACTGAGCTCATTCTGAAATTCAGTCTGTCAGACCTGGGCAAACAACATGCTAAGTCACTCTTTTGGGGGCTTTAAACTCTTATTACAGAACAAGTCAGGATTGACTGTCCAACAATGTTCATCGGATTCTGATAAGGACAAAGTTCTCATCCAAAAAGCAAGCCCTGCACAGTCTGAGATCTCTCAGGTGCCCTCCCAGCATGCAGACACCTGCAGCAGGAGATGTTGTCATTCAGATCACTAACAGCTCTAGGACACTCTTTACAACTTCCTTCCCATTCTCTGCTATCAATGCTCTCACCTAAAACCTCTAGGAGCAATTCCACATAAGCCAGAGGTGTTGACATATTGATCTGGAAGTGCAGAGCCTTAAAAACAGCAAGCTCAGACTCCAGCAACTCCTGTTTAGTGTAGGAGTACTTCAAGGAGTGCAGGAATTTTAAAGCTGTGTCACTGTTAACTATCTGAAGAAGGGAAAAAAGAAAAAAGTCAATTATCTTCCAGGCAATAAGGCACTTGCTAAGAACAAAGCACTGCCTTGCTCCACTCCTCCCACTGCACTGCTGTGGGAATGCTCTCCACTCACCCAGCTCTCCAACTCGCCTTGTAAAGCCAGCTCAGACCTTCTCTTCCACAGGTTTCCTCCAAACCTTCCCCAGACAGGTGTGACCCTTCTGTACCATGAGGATTTCAACAGCCACAGGCCAAGTTTTCCCACTGCTATAACTTTTTTCCCTATTGTTACGAGTGACAATTAATCTGCCCTAAATGTGAGAGACTTGGGTCTCCATTTCAATATCCTCTGCACTTCATGATCACTATTGCCTTTCAAACAGGAAATATATTTTTTAAGAGATCAATATACCACATCATTTACTACACTGCTAAAAAAGGTTATAGGAAAAGATTTAGCTGGCTTACATTGTAATGAAAGGAAAGTTTGCTTGCAAGCTGGACACAGGACACAAGCCTCAGGATAAAGGTGTTGTGTATCTGCTCTTTCAGAGAGCTCCTGCTGCTCCCTTGTCTTTGTTCATGACTTCCAGCCTTCTCCCTGGGCAACTTACAGATTTGTTCTACTTGCTTGATCATATACCTACAAAACCCACATCTGCTCAGAAAAGAGTTCTCTTCTGCTAAGAAAAAGGAAGAAAAGCAGATCTCCACATACTCAGGCTACGGAGACCATTGTTAATTGCAATCAAACAAGTAAAGAGACAAAGCTCTAGAGCTTAGGCACACAAGAAACATTCTGTGTTGTCTGCAGGAGTAGCACAGAGCACGTACAGCATAACCAGGGGAGAGCATTCAGAGTATTTATTACCTTTCCAGTAGCTCCACTGCTCGGTACCTCACCAAGTGGTCCAGGTGCCACTTTTCAGATAAGAGGAACACAAACTCTGCAAAGAGTGCAGGAGTCATGAGCTGCAGCCACCTGAAGCTGTGGCATGGCTGTGAGCTGCCTCAGGAGCTGAGCCTCACCCACTATTTGTGTCTCTTTGAAGCATCCGGCCTGAGCCGACAGCTGGCTCAGGTGCTGCTCATTCTCCATGGCCAGATGGATCAGGGTATCCTCCAGAACCTCAGGAGCCAGCTGGCCGAAGACAGGCCCTGGGTCACGGCGCCGGGACACGGCTCCTGCCTGGGACCTCATTCAGCAGCTGAGGTCTGGAGCCTCAAGGGTGAAAATCACTTCAGCAGCGACACAGTGCCAGGGGAACAGGGCTCAGGGCTCCCACTGTGGCCGTGATAGGCCTCTGGGTCTGACGGGCATCACCGGGAGGAAGCTGCGGCACCCAGCAGGAGACCTCCCGGCTTGGCACACGTGCAGGCCCAGGCGCGGCTCGCGGGGCCTCTCCCCAGGGCCTTCCTGGTCACATGGCCCGCCCCCGCCAATCAGCGCGCGCCCTCGCCGCGCGCCCTCGCCTCAGCCAATCACGCGACGCGCTGCTCCCACTGCCCTGCGTGTAGCCAGCGCGCACCGCCCGCACCCCTCCGATTGGGCGGCCTGCCGGGCGGATGTGACGTCATCGCGCTGTACGGAGGAGGCGGGGTGGAAGATGGCGGCGCCGCAAGAGCCCGGCGGGGAGGCAGCGTTCGCGCGGCGCATCGATCCCGCGCGGGAGCCGGGGCTGAGCCCCGAGCAGCGCCAGCTCATGGCGCAGGTGGAGTTCGCCCAGCGGCAGCGAGCTCTGCAGCGACGGCTCCGCAGCCGGAACCTGCTGCTGGCGCTCGGCATCGGCGCTTTGACGTGTGGCATCTGTATCCTCCGGGCCAGGGAGCGGTCGGGGCAGGGCAGGGCAGGGCTGCGCCGGGGCCGCGCTCGCAGTTTTCCTTAGCGCTCTCCCTCAGACGGTTACACCTTCTACTCGGTGTCACAGGAGCGGTTCCTGGACGAGCTGGAGCAGGAAGCAGAGGCAGCGCGGGCGCGGGCCCAGGCGCGGGCTGAGAGCACAGCGAGCTGAGCACGGAGGGCCTGGGCCAGCCCCGGTACATCCCGTGAGCGAGCTGCACACGCCGCGGGGCAAGATGGGCCTCGAGCATAGAGCAGCCACCCGTGCAGGGGTCTGGGCCTGCACAGCGCTCAGTGTGGTCCAGGGAGATGTCGGGGGGGGTGCCCCCCCTGCAGGCTGCTGCCTTTCTCATGGAGAGCAGGCAGGGCCTTTGCCAGGGATTTGCTCTTCAGGAAAGCAGCAGTGCCCACCACTCTCCGCAATAAATACCCTGTCTGGAGACTGCATCAGTGTCTGTTGTTACAGCAGCTGGTGCCTGAGCCCAGCTCAGCATCTCCCACCCACTCAGGTCTCTGCTGAGATGGAGCACTTTTCTGTTTTGCACTTCATCACCTTACTCAGTTTGTGCTCTTACCACAAGCCAACAGCTAAGCCAGTGTCCAGAGTCCTGCCAGACAGACACAGACAAACCCCATTTCTGTTTAATTCATATTTACGAAAACTTTCAAACATCAGTTGGTAACAAAGTGCACCCACAGCCACTCCTGCTGCACAGAGGGGAGATTCTTCCTGCCCCACAGCCAGCTCGTTCTTGGCCACGCAGACAGACAAGGCTGGCAGCCAGCAGGGCAGTGGGCTCAGGCCTCACATGTCCCACACAGAGAGGAGTGGCCCCGGGGCTGGGGTGGTGGCAGGGCTGGGATGTGGATGTGTTGTGACTGGAACATGGTGGGGACCAGGAAGGGTGAGGATACCTGGCACGTGTCCTGCAGCTGGGGTCAGACAGCTGGGAATGGTGGGGAGGAAGCTGGGGGAGACAGCTGTGGGACAGGCTGCTCTCCCTCCCATACAGAGGTGGCAGGGGGCACAGGGGCTAAGGCAGGGCCAGGCTCCCCAGGGTAGGCACTCAGCTGGCTCAGCCTGAGGGCACTGGTTGTCCCCAGGGCTGGAGTTCTCCCCCAGGGCTGCAGGGGCTCTTCTCCACCCCTGGGGCAGCAGGCACTTGGTTGAGGTAGTTCACAGAGTCATTCCTGGCCAGCTGGCTACTGGGGAGAGAAGCAGTGGTGAGCTGGAGCCCACTGGGAGCACGGCAGTGCTATCAACAGCAGGATCAAGCCCCCTGCCACTTACCATCCGGCCGAAGTCGTCAGCAAAGGTCACTCCCTTGCTCAGGCGCTGCTCCTGCGAGCCGGTGCTGCTGCCGCTCAGCGAGTTACGCCGCATGATGCCTGCAGGGACAGCCCGGGCTGAGCGGGGACACCGCGGGGCACAGCCCTGCCTCCCTCGCGGGCCTGACCCCGGGGGTCCCTGTACCTGGGGGCTGAGCCAGCTCCAGGCGCTGCAGGCTGTTGCGCCGGGAGGGGTTGAAGCTGCCCTTGGAGAGACGTCGCTGGCGGCTGGAGAGCATGGCAGCAGGGGAGACGATGCCCAGGGGCGGCTGCTTCCCCATCCGCAGGTACAGCTCCTCGATCTCCTTCTTCTGGGCGCTCTGCAGCAGCTGCACCTCCACCAGGTGCCTGGGGAGGAGAGAGGCTGCACCACGCCGTGCCCAGCCAAGCTGCAGCCTCCAGGGAAGAGGCACATTCCTCCTGCCTGGGGCAGGTGGCCCCCGAGCCCTCCGGCAGCCCCTGGGGTGCAGCCCTGCACCCGCTCCCCCTCCTGCTCTGGGGCTGCTCACTTCTGGCGCAGGTTCTGCAGCTCCTCCCAGATCTCCTCATCCTCGCTCTCGCTGTCATCGCTGCTCAGGTAGGACAAGCTGCGGGGGTAGCTCAGCCACACCTGGCTCAGCACAGCCTGGGGCACGCTCTCCACGCCCTCCTCTGCAGGGCCCTCCCGCTCGCTCTCTGCCGGCGCCACGGTGCCCTCCTCGGCCAGCAGCTCCTCAGCCTCGGGCTCCTTCTCCGCCGCCTCCAGCGCCGAGTCCGAGTCGCTGCTGGAACTGCCAGCCATGCCGGGGCCCACGGGCAGGGGGAAGCCACTGGCTGCCAGCTCCATACCACACTGCTCACCCTCGCCGGTGCCCTCGCTGCTGCCTGGGACTGGGAAGGTCACGGCCAGGTCCTTAGTTGGTGTCACCCGGAACCGGCCCAGGATCCGGGGCTTGGCTTCTGCCAGGGACAGGAGGGGTTGGTGGGGTTCAGGGCTCCGGGGCTGTCAGGTGCCCCAGCACAGACATGGCTGCATGGTGCAGCCTCAGCCCTGCCCCACCTCACCTTCATTGATGGGCGAGAGCTGGGCCTTGGGCACGCCAGGGGCTGGCAGCTCCGAGACGATGAGCGAGTGGCTGGGCTTGGGAGGGCTGGGTGGCACCTGCAGGCACCCAAGCACTGTCAGCTGTCCCACACTGGCTGCCCCCACATCTCCTGCCCCCATGGCCTGGGACCCACTCACTGCTTAGCTCTCCCTGCACCCCAGGGTTCCCCACAACACAAAGCTCCTTATCCTATTCCAGGGTGACAACCTGGCCCCCCAGTGCTGACCCCCACCTCAAGCAGCCCTGGGGAGCCACTGCCATTTCCACACTCACCATGCTGCCCTCCAGGCTCCCCAGCATGGATGTGCTCAGCGATGGCAGGGTCCCCGTGGCCTTGCTGCCCATGGTGCACAGTGGGTCTGGAGCTGGGGGAGGGAATGGCACAGGGCCCCCAGCAGCAGGGACACCAGGCTCTGCTGGCTCCCCAGTCCCACCGCAGGCTGCTGCTGGCTTGGCCATGCTGGCAGGGCTGGGGTAGACAAAGCGTGGAGGCCCCAGGAGGAGGCTCTGTGGCCGTGGCAGCAGCGGGGGGTAGAGGTGCCCACCCGAGCTGGCGATGGAGGAGACAGCAGGCAGCAGTGTGTGGGCCACGCTCATCACTGCCAGGGAGAAGACATTGGCCAGGGACAGGAGCGGGGCAGTGGGGGACCAGGGTGTGCTGGTCACTGGGGGGCTCAGGGGGCTGCTGGGACCGCTGGGGACAGGGGATGTGGGGAGTGGCAGCGGGGGCAAGAGGTCTTGGGGCGGAGATGGTGGGACAGGGCTCCCCAGGGTGTTTGGGGGCATCTGTGGGAATGCTAGAGGTGCTGTCAGCCAGGAGGGAGCTGTTGAGACCAGGGGCCAGGTCTGCGTGGAGCCTGTGGAGAGAGCAGCATCAGGAGTGGTCCCCTGGAGACCCCTCCCTGCCCAGGCAGCTCCAGGACCAGCAGAGGCACGGTGGCTGCACAGGCTGTGGCTGGCAGCCCCCTCAGGATGGACATGCCTGGCCCTGTCAGGGCTGGTACCTGCAGGGGAACCTGACAGTGGCCCCCACGGCTCCTGGGGTGCTGGGGCTGCCGGCGGCTCCGTGGGACTGGTGAGGTCCTGCTCTGATGGGGAGCTGCTGAGCGATGGCATGATGGGGGACTGGACCGAGAGGCTGGGACTGGTGCAGCCCAGGTCTGTGGCACAGGGGTGGCAGTGGTGCTCAGCTGGGGCAGGATGTGCCCCGTGGGACCCCTGGGCTCAGCCCTGCATGGGGCTGGGGGAATGGGAAGGGCTCACAGAGGGGCAGAGACATACCACTGAGAGAGGATGAGGAGGAGATGGAGTGCGAGAGCTCCTGCAGCTCCACCTGCTGAGCGGAAACGTGGCTGAGCCCAGGCTGGGGCAGACACCCTGCACAGGCTGAGCCAAGCTTATCCCCACCGTGTGCAGGGATAAAAGCTGCTGGCTTTGCTGGGCAGGGGGCACAACACAGCCCATTGCAGCAGGAGTTGGCAAGTGACCCAGAACCATAGGCACAAGGCTGCTCCTGCCTGGGGCCCCCTGCACCCCAGCCCACTCCCCACTGGGCTCCCCAGGCCCGAGTGGGCACTCACAGGGCTGCCTGCCCCACGCTCGGCCTCAGGGCTCTCGGGCAGCTCGGCAGCCATGCGCCCGTCCTTGCGCAGCAGAGTCTCCACGCGGTGGATGATGTCCTGGATGCGGTGGATGAAGCCATCACGCTCTGACTTGAGGATGAACTCCTTGTGGACCTGGGGCAGAGGGGATGGTCAGCACCTGCCATGGCCAGGCTGGCCCCTGCCCCCGCCCCACGCTCACCATCACGGCCGCAATCTCCTCTGGATTGTCCCCGTCCAGGTCGAATTTAAAGGTCACCATCTTGTTGTTGTAGGTCTGCAGCTGGCACTCCACCACCCTGTCGTTCTTGTCGGAGATCTGTGGGCAGCAGAGGTGGCTCAGCCCGGGGGTTGTCCCGTCGCCCACCCGGCACCCGCGGCACTCACGTTGGTGATGCGCAGCCTGGAGCGAGCTCGGCGCCGCAGCAGCTTCCCCGAGGTTCTCTTGGGCGGCAGCTTGCTGCTCTGCTCGCTGGCTGAGAGCCCCTCGTAGCCATCGCTCATGCCGGACGCCACGTCCGAGGCGTAGCTGTGGGAAGCCCCAGCACCCAAGCATCACCCTGGCTGTTCCCAGCTGCCACGCTCCCCGCCCAGCTCCAGCCTGGCCTCACAGTCTCACCTGTCCACGGGGGAGGAGAATCCGCTGGCAGGGGGCAGGCGCTCTGAGGGCAGCTGCACTGCGATGCTCTGCGGAGAGAGGGTGGTGTGAGGCAGTGCCCTGGTTACCCGAGCCCAGCCCCACGAGGCCTCACTCACCGTGGGGAAGCAGCGCGCGGGGCGGGTGGGCGGAGGGCTGGCAGGGTCTCCTGCTGAGAAGCTGTGATGGGCCAGGTCCGAGGAGTCCAGGAAGCCAGAGGAGCTCAGGTAGCCGTCGGTCTCACAGTCAGCTGCAGAGGAGCACTCCCATGAGCGTGCAGCCAGAGCAAGCTCCCCGGCCTGTGCCCCTGGGAAACAGCTGTGGGGCTGGGTGCATGGCTGGAGGTGGGGAGGCACCTCCTGCCCCAGGTAACCCTGCTGTCCCCCCACCCCAGTTCACCCTGCCCTCCTCCCCACCATGCCTACGCACAGGTGGCCGAGGAGTAGCTGGTGTGCCGGTAGGTGAAATGCTGGTGCTGGTCAGCCTCAGGCTCCTCAGGCTCTGGAGGGAAGGTGCTGCTGAAGACAGAGTCTCTGGAGCCAGTGGTGGCCAGGGCAGGTGCAGGGGCACTGGGTGGCACTGGGGACTTGAGCTCCTCCAGCAGCCTCAGGACAGCTGGGGGCTGCTCTGGCTCCGCAGGCGATGGCATGTCCTGGGCACGCTTCAGCTTCTCCCGCTTGCGCTTGATGGCAACCACGCGGTCCCGCACTGCCTTGGCCACCAGCTTGTAGTCAGCCTCACAGACAAAGCCCAGGACCACCTGCACAGGAGGGGACTTGTGGCATTGGGGCGCAGGGACCTTGCTGCATGCTGGGTCCCTCTGTCCCTGTACCCACCATCTCCTGGGCCACCTCCTCCGCCACATCCTTGTAGAGCTCAAAGAGGAACTCGATGGCATTGTTGTCCTTGTACTTGCCGTGCAGCTTCTTGGTGTCATCCATGCGCAGCCAGAGCTTGAGCCCAGACTTGATGCCATCATCCTCCTCGGCCAGCTCCACGTGCACCCCAGTGTCCTCCTGGAAGAAGGAGTGCTCCAGCAGGTCCTGGATGGTGTACCTGCAGGGAACACAGCTCAGCACAGGACCAGGGGCTGGGTGGGGACTCTGCCACCCAGGCACCCACTCTCCTCCGCACCTCTCGTTCTTGTCCATGCGGATGCAGCCCTCAATGATCTCCTTCAGCTCTGGCACCTTCACCTTGTAGAAGCTGCTGGGCTTGAGGCCCTGCGGGTGACAGGCGTCAGTGCCTCCTGTACTAGACCCTCCCACAGCGATGGGTTTCCAGAGCCAGGGGCTGGACCCAGACTTCTCAGGGCCATGGTGCTGCTAGGCACTCCCTGGGCAGCTGCAGCCCCGGGCAGCAGCACGCACAGCCCCTCCAGCAGCAGGGGACATGTGGGAACAGGGCTCCCAGCCCAGGGCCCCTCTGTCCCAGCAATATCTCCTGCAGCTGGGCCACGTGTGCCTGCAAGGGCAGCCAGGGCCAGGATGCCCTGCGGCTTTGGGTTTCCACCCCAGCAGGCAGGAGCCAGCCACGACCAGCTGGGACGGCCACGCTGCTCCAGACAGAGAGTGGCTGAGCAGAGCCACTCCTGTTCCACCCCACTAACACCCTGGCAGTGCCTGGCAGCAGGCAAGGGGCATAGACTATGGTCAGCCATGCCCTCACCTCGCCAGGCCACACGCCCTGACACGGCACCCTCTCATTCCCCTGGCTGGAACAACCTCCACAGTGACACATTTTGGGGAGCAGTGAGGCATGACAGCTCCATCTGACCAGCCCCCACACCCCAGCTCCCATGCCCAGCCCTGGAGCTGGGGCTGCTCACCGAGGTGACCTTGCGGTAGATCTGGGCAGCGTTCTGGCACTCAGAGTAGGGATACTCGGAGGTGGCCATCTCCAGCATGCACATCCCAAAGGCATAGACGTCCACCGCCTCGTCGTACTTCTCCTCGTACATCTCTGGCGCCATGAACTCAGGGGTGCCTGGAGGTGCAGCAGGGCTCAGCACCCCTGGGGCACAGCACCCTGGGGCACCAACCACTGGCAGCCCCCAGGAGGCAGCTGCAGGCCTGAGCCCAGCAGGGCTGCAGCAGGAACCCACCTATGACACTTTTGGCAAAGGAGGCTCTCTTGAGCGTGGCCAGGCCCAGGTCCCCAATCTTGACGGAGCCGGTGGGGCCAGTGATGAAGATGTTGTCGCACTTGAGGTCGCGGTGGATGATGGGTGGTGAGCGAGTGTGCAGGAAGTGCAGCCCCTTGAGGATCTGCCGGCTCCAGCGCTGCAGCACCTTCAGCTTCATCTCCTTGAACCGCTTCAGATAGCTGCCAGGGGACCCACGGGGCTCAGCCCCCTGCCCCAGCCCACCCCCCTCCCACTGCCACGCTGAGCCCATCCAAACACAGGTGCCCAGAAAGGGCAGCCCATCATCCCCACCCAAATGCCCATGTCAAGTGCCCAGGCACCGGGGGCAGACCTGTGCCTCCCCTCCCTGTCACCCCAGGGACCCCCTCCCCTGCACACCCCAACCTGGCAGTCCCTGCTCACGTTTTCAGAGTGCCAGATGTCATGAGCTCTGTCACCAGCACGATGCAGATCTGCCCTTTGATGGATGACTTCCAGGAGTCATAGAAGCGGACGATGTTGGGATGCTGCAGCCCCTTCAGCATTTCCACCTCCTCGCTGAAGCGCTGTCGCTCTGTCTTCGACAGCTTCCGTGTCTGCGGGAGCCAGGGGGATTGGGAAGGGAGCACGAGATCCCCGGGAGCACAGGGAGATTGGGAGGGGAGCACGAGATCCCCGGGAGCCAGGGGGATTGGAAGGGGAGCACGAGATCCCCGGGAGCACAGGGAGATGTCCTGGCTCACACAAGACCTTCATGTCCTCCTCCCCACTCCCTGCACACGAGGCAGCAGGGGCTGCTGTGGCCCCAGTGCCGATCTGGGGTCAGCCCTGCTGTCTCCCAGCGCAGGAGCTCAAGTGGGGCTGGGGCCATTCCAGACCTTTGTCTCCCTCCACCCAGCTGGTCCCCAGAGCCCAGCCCTCTGCAGCAATGCTCTGGATGGAGCTGCTCTCCCCTGCTCTGGGGGTGGGTGCCCAGCCTCCCAGCCTGCCCCGTGCAGAGCTGACAGCCATGGCTCCTTTGCCCCGCTGCCGGGCACCAGCGGCTCCAGCCCCGCGCACCGGCGTGGCAGGGCGCCGGGGCAGCCTCAATGAGGCCTTTGTTGGGAAAGCAGGCGGGGGAGGCTCCAGCCCAGGACTTTCCATGTTCCTCCTGCTCAAGTTAATTAAAGTGGAAACCGAAGCTGAGCGCTGACACGGGCACCGAGCAGAGCTGGGGCTGGGGCCAGCAGGGAGCACACAGACCCCTTGCCTGCAGGGACATGGCAGGAAGGGGAGAGCCAACCGGTCAGACCCAGAAGGAGACAAGTCCTGCCCCGAGCCCTGGCAGCTCGGTGCCTGAGGCAGGAGCAGAGCAGTGATGACCAGCACAGCCCAGGACATGGTGGAGCCTGGGGCCCTCCCAGCTGGGACCCCAATGCAGCCACACTCCTGGGGCTGAGGAGAGCCAAGCCGTGTGTGCTTCCACCACGAGGCACTGCCAGAGCCAAGCTCCCTGGCCAGCAGCTGCCATCCCTCAGCCCAAGCAGCTTTCGTAATGCTTTCATTGCATCACGGCTGAGCTGGAGCTGCTCCAGAATCCCCTCTGCCTTTAACACACGCTCAGGGACCCAGCTCAGCCCAGAGGAGAACCTGAGCCCTGCTGCAGCCAGATGAATGGAACCTTTCATAGCTGAGGAGGAAAACAGCAACCAAAGCCCCTGCATGGCACACAGCTGCCCTGCCCAGCCCCACAGCCACCCTTGGCCCCTCTGGCCCCCCACTGCCCACCCAGGAGCCTGGAGGCTTCACTGCACCCTGCAAGCCTGCAAGGGGAAGCCAACACAGGCCAGGGGCAGGGAGAGAGTCCTGGATGGCCACAGGTCTGCCAGCTTGGCAAGAGCAGGCCCTGCTTGGAGCAGTTGTGTCAGCACAGCACCTACTGTGCCACCTGCTACCCCAGACAGGACCCCCGTGCAAGACCACCTCTCTCAGGGTGCCTGGAGCAAGGTCTGGGGAGCCAAGCTTGTCCTGTGCCAGGATCACTGGGCTTGTTTGGCACCATTCTGCCTGCAAGACCAAAGCAGCCATGGCTCCCATGGCCAGACCTCCTGACACTTGCCACCAAGCACTGGCACTGGGGAGCAGAGCCCAGCCTGACCCCAGCCCAGCCCAGAACTTGGCACCAGAGAGGGCAGGGCAGGTAGGGCAGGCAGGGCTGCCAGCAGAGCCCCACACAGCAGGCAGGGACACAGTGTCCTAGCGGCACAGCACCTCGTGCAGAGCAGAGCAGAGCAGAGGGGGACGCTGGGGACAGCAGCAGGGGGCTGGGTGAGGAGCTGGGTGGCAGCAGTCCAGCCCCAGCCCAGGAGCTGGCTGATGGGGAGCTCAGCACAGCCAACGGCAGGAGCCAGGGCCAGCGCAGGAGGGAGGGCTGGGATGGCTCCCACCTCTGCAGCTGAAGGCTCTCCCCAGTGCTCAGTGCAGAGCCCACAGCCCTCACAGGGCTCTGGCTCTGCACTGCCCTGGGCAGGGGATCTTGGTGGCCTGTGACCCCTGTAGAGCAAGCCCCAGCCTCCTCAGTTTGTCTCCTGGACAGGCAGAGCTCCCCAGCCCATGTGGGGCTGAGCCCTAGGGCCTCACCACACTCAGTCCCAGCAGATGCCCAGCCACAGCACAGGCAGGATGGGCTGGGCATGTGAGGGACAGGATTTGGAGAAGATGCAGGAATTTGGGAGGAAAGGTGCCCCACACCCTTGGCACTGGCAGACAAGGTCACCTGCCTGGCCTGGGAGCTGGGGGAGGCACAGCAGGGGACCCACAGGAAAACCTCTCCTGGCTAGGTATTCACAGCTCCATCCTGCCCCAGGCCCCTGGTTTCCTCCCTGCTGCCTCCTCCCTGGCCACTGCAGCACCTAGCCACAGAAATAGTCCAAGGCTAAAGCTGGAAAGCACAAACAGGTCACGGTGAGGCTGCGGGGAGCGGGCAGGAGGCACAGACAGATGCTGCCTTCAGGGCTGGGGGCAGTGGCACAGGGGGACAGGGACAGGCAGGTCCCCAGGGGGTGGCCCACAGGAAGGCAGGGGACAGGCAAAAGCAGGCACCAGGGAGGGCAGGGCAGGGCAAGGATGGCACTTAGAGCTGGGGTTTGGGATCAGGAACTATCACAGCAGCTGGATGAGGCTCTCTGGACCAGAACAGGTCAGGGCTGAGGTTAGGTATTCATTTAGCACTGAAAGGCAATAACAGCAGAGCTGTGAAAGGCACAGGACAAAGCTATTTTTAAAAGGGCAGAACCACAACCATTTTTATTTGTGGTTCCCAATCCCATATTTGTGTCACAGTGTCTGATTCTTTGCAGGATTGCTGCAAAACCCAAACTTTTGAAAGTCTGCTTCTGTGGTCTCAGCCCCTCGTGGGCCGTGGATCTGGGGACAACAGACATTGGGTAAAGAGCAGCCAGTGGGAAGGAACCCAGCACAGGGTGGGGAAGGCAGAGAGCTGCAGGGGAGCCATGCAGGGGCAGGGAGCTCCAGGGCTGAATGGAATGGGAGTGGGGCCAGGACTACCCACCCTGGCCAGTCCTCAAGGGGCTCTTGGGCCACAGCCATGCTGTGATCCCCAGGGAGGGTGACAGCAGGCAGCAGAGGGGAGGCAGGTCTGCTGGGTCTGCCAGACATCGTGGAATGAACATGGGACAGGACCTTGGCCTCTGCACGCACCCCTCTCAGCTCCCCATGGGCCAAGTGAGGGGTTCTTGAGGCTCCAGCTTGTGCTGGCCCAGCAGGCTCACAGGGGAAGCAGCAGGGCCAGCATGTGCCTGCTGGACTCAGGGCACAGGAAGGGTTTTGGCTTCCCAGCTCCCCTCCTGTACCTGGGATGGTGCAGCCTCATCCCCCCGGCAGCCACCTTGTAAGACAGCTGAGCTGCCTGTGTGCTGCCACAGGCATGCCGTCTGCACCCCTGCCTGCACCCCTGCCTGCACTGCCAAACAGAGCCCCTCGTGCACGCAGCCCCTACCCTGGGCTGCAGGACTCCAGCAGACACACAGGAGCTGCTGTGACACAGCAGGGTGGGCACAGGGCACTGCAGGGTGGCCCTGGGGACAAGCAGGGGGACAGGAAGGGAGCCATGCTGCCAGCCCCACCACAGGGGAGCTGGGACATGCCAGAGGTGAGGGGCTGGGATCCACAGGGAGGGATGTGGAGCTTCCAGGCAGGAAGCTCCAGGCATGGTTGACTCATCTTGAGAAGGTCCTGAGCTCACCAAGGAGAGCCGTTCCCTGCCAGCAGCAGCCTGGCACATCCCCTGCCACCTGAAGGGACATGGGAGTCACATGGAGCTCAGGCACATTCGGACAGAGCCACGGGAGAGAAAGCACTGAGCTGGGAAGGAATTGTGCAACCTGTGAAGGCAGCAGAGGCCCAAGATCTCACCTTCCTTGCAAAGAGGCCACACTCAGCCCCTCTGGAAACAAACCACCACTGCCCCAGGGTCTCTTCTAGCACTGCTGGGCTGCAGCCCCATGGACCCAGCCCAAGCAGCCAACTGCCACTGCATTGAGGTTTTAGGAGCAAGACAACAAACTTGCAAGACACGTTTTTCTGTGTAAACAAGGACTTGGACCTTCTCACCACAGCAGCCACTCCAGGGCAGGGGCCAGTCACAGACTTTGGACTTCACCAAAGCCCCTCCCCAGGGGCTCCAACAAGAAAACGGAGCCCCACGGCACAGCTGTCCCTGTGCACCTCTGTGGATGACATCAGGCCCATCCAAAGCAACAAGCAGGCGACAGCGCTGCGGAGGCAACAGCTTCACCTGCCTTAGCATCCTGCTGCTGGGCTGCAGGGCACTGGAGAGGACAGAGGAGTGTGGTGGCAGAGAGGAGATTAGGATGCTGCTCAGAGACCTGGAAAACCACCAGTCTAAGCGCTGCCAGCAGAAAGTCCTCAACAGCATCACAGAAACCACACGCAGGTGCCCACATGCACAGCCCCAGCCAAGGACAAGCAGCCAGAGCACACCAAGGTCACTCCGTACCCTGCTGCCGACTGATGCCCAGGCTCGCTGCAAGCACGTGCCCTAGCACACACCGAGGGCGATGGGAGCCAAGCTCAGAGCAGCTCCAGCATGGGCACAGGCATGCGTGCCAAGGCTGGCACTGGCATGGGCAGCCCTGCCCTCATTGCCCTCCAGTGGGACACTGCGAGTGGGTGGGCACTGAAGGTGCTCAGCCCTGGCAGCTGCTCCTGGATCCACCTGTAAACCCCTGGAGTGGGGACAGGGCAGTGAGAAGGCAACTGGAAAACAGCACGTGACAAGCAGGAGGTCCAGGAGAAGGGTTAAGCAGAAGTTTGGGCCCAGGCCAAGAGCCCCAGCAGCGATGGGCACAGCGCAGGGCCCTGAGGGGAGCCCAAGGCAGCTGCAGACACTCAGCACTGTCCTGCTCCTGCAGAAGGGCAGGCTGTGCCTGGCAGAAATGGGACATCTCGGGTCCCTGCACTAGCTGGGCTGGGTTCCAGCCCCAGGGAGATGCCTGGGCAGGCAGCAGCGGGCAGAGGGGCTCAGGGCCGCCGCGGGGGGCTGCCCACACCAGGGAAACTGGACAGAGAAGCGTCTAACTGCCCCTTCCAACACCCCTTCCCCGGGATGGGGTCTGCGGGAGGAGGCAGGGTGCGGGCAGGGACAGGACGCGGGTGGCTGTACCTGCAGCTCGCACCAGGCCACCTCCACGGTGGTCTCCGTGTCCAGCCCCTTGTAGACAGTCTTGAAGGAGCCGCGGCCGATCTCGATGTCGAACTTGAGGAACCGGCCGTCGGGGGAAGTGGCGACCGCCCGCGTCTCCACCTCCTCGCTCTCCGTCTCCTCCGGCTCACGGTGCCCGGTGGCGCCTTGCAGCGGCGACGGCGGCGACCCTCCGCCCGGTGCCGGGTACCCGAGCAGCTCCAGCTCGGCCGAGCTCCGCCGGTTGAAGCGGGAGGACGCGCGGCGGGAATCACGTCCCGAGGGCCGCCGGCTGCGGCTGCGGCTGCGNCCGCCTGCGCTGCGCCACGGGAACCGGCACCGGCACCGGCACCGACCCGGGACGGGCGACCAGCACTGAGGCTGCAGGCAGGGGTGCGCGCAGCGGGCGAGCACCCCGAACCCTGGCACCCCAGCCCCGGTCCCGCCCCGGGGAACGGTGAGCATCTCCTCGCACTGTGCTCCCTGCCCGGGAAACCTGCCCAGCTATCCCCGGAGCTCCTTCCTCGCCGCTGCCCAGTGCTGTCTGGGGGCTCCGAGCTCCCCTCCCGTCAGGGCAGCCCCCGGCGGGGATCTCCGGGGATGCCGTGACTGAGGCCCCGAGCGGGAAGGCGCATCCCGAGGAAGGTGCTTGGCTTGGAGGTTTTCTCGGAGCTTCTGCCTCGGGCCTCCGGAGCAGCGCGTCCGGTAGCCCCATCCCGCTCTCGGGCTGCGGGATGGGTCCCCGTGCTGCCCCCGCATCCTCTCCGGGTTTCCCCAGGTCGAAATCCTGAAATTAGGGTCATGCAAACAGGGAGATAGGAACACGAGTGCCCGCCCGGTGCGAGCCAGGCAGCTGGACAAGAGCTGGTTGTCTCTCCAGGTTAAAGGAGGAGGTTGTTCCTCCCCGGGAGGCTGTTTACACAAAACACAAAGCAATTGAGGCCAACGCTAATTTCTTTTCCCTAAGGTCGGATTGTTTCTACTCAGCAATACCGGAAACATTAAGGAGATGATCGGCACTGGAGCGTGGCCAGGTCCCCCTCACACCGACCCAGCGCACAGCGGGTGCCACCAGTGCTGGATCTACACCTCAGCTGCACCCCACGAGCCCCTGGCTGGAGCAAGAAGCATTTATCCTGGCTCTGCTCCCCCAGTACTGCTCTCCAGCTTGCCACAGGAGCCAGGTGCCACCTCCCCACGAAGGGCTTTGGCCTGCTCCTGGCAGCACAGGCTGGTGAGCAGGGAGCTGTGACCATCTCCCCACCCAGCCCTCTGCTGCCTGGGGCATGGTCTTGGGGGAACAACCAGCACCAGCAAGACACTCGTTGGGTGCTGGCCACCCCACAGGGCTCTGCAGCCATCCCTGCTCAGGGTCCCTGCCAGAGCCCCAGGCCACCCAGGCCCAGGGACACAGCCCAGGCTGGCAGCCAGCCCCAGCTCTCCAGCAAGAGACATGAAGCCAGGCAACGATCTCAACTTGGTCTCTGGTAGTTCTTGTCCCCTTATCAAGTGTTTCCATCGTGAAACAAGAAGCCTCACAAGATCCCCGAGGAGCAGAGGAGTGTCCTGGTCCTGGTGAGGCCCCTGCAGACAGGAGAGGAAATCAGGGTGAAGTTTGCTCTGACAGCTGCCCTCTCACCCCTCCCTGGTGAATGGCCTGAGAAGTTCCCTAATTGCCCCCCACAAATGCCATCCCACACCACAAGCCTGGCAGCAGGGAGGCAGTTTGAGCAGGGCCGCTGGTCCCCTCCTGGCCTGGCCTGGCCTGGCCCACTAAGCTGGAGTCAGCTTGGATGGAAATCAGCAGGCTCCTGCTCTGTGATCAGCTGCCCCTCCCAGGCTCCAGTGGTGCCCACGGCTCCCTGTCCCTTATCAGGTGACATTTCATGGCTGTGGGTGCCAGTGCCAGCCCCTGGCTTTGAGGAGCTGCTGCAATCAGGCAGTGTGACCCACTCTCACTTGCATTTGGCTGCCAGCAAGGAACAGAGGACTGCGTAATCGCTCTCCTCAGGATTAGATCATGAATCAAAGCTCTGCTTAGCTCCTTGCTCCAGCAAACCCTGCCAGGAATTGTCTGTCCTGATCCCAGAGCTCGGGGCGGGATCCTGGAGGGGCCAGGGGAGCTCTGAGCCAGGCATCCCCCGCAGAGGGGGGAGGTGCGGCTGGGGCTGGGAAGAACGGGGTGCCTGTTCCTGGAAAGATCATAGCAGGAGGACTCCACAGGGACCCAGGGCTGGTTTCAGGGTTGTCTTCAGCACCTTCTGCCCACAGGAGCTCCCAGCACCCTCCTGCCATGTGTCCCCTTGCCCTAACACACAGGAGTTCAGGCAGGAGATGTGACCCGAACCTCAGCTGTGGTTGTAGCCCCAGGCAGATAACTTGGGAGGGTTTCCTTAGCCCAGAGTTACAGACCTGACCTGCCTGAGAGTTTATCCAACACACAGCTTCATTAAACAACTCTTGCTCCCAACTCCTGCCATGAAACAAAACCATCTCAGCCTCTTTCCTGCCCTGACCAGCAGGATCCGAGTCTGCATGGCCTGATAGTGCCTTATCTCAGCAGCAGGCCCCTCAGCCCCACCTCTCCCCAGCCAGCAAGCCCTATCACTGTGGCCAGAGGCTGCACCAGAGCCCCAGGAACACTTCCAGCGAGCTCCTTGCAAGTGTCTCTGGGTGCCAGAGCCTGAGCTGTGCCCATGGTGGCAGCATGCGCCTGGGGATTTGGATGTTAAACTTCCCAAAGCCCCTTGAGAAGAGATCAGCCCCACGGCAGCTGCCTGGGTGTTGCCATGCTCCCTCCCAGCTGCCTGGTTACAACTCCTCCACCTCTGCCCAGCACCCCAGGGCTTCCATGGCAGAGCAGCCTCACAGCTCTGTGCCCGCCCTGGTGTCCCAATCCCAGGATTACATCATCAGACACAGGGAAGTGCTAAGAAAGACAAGGAAGCCACTTTCAAAGGAAAATTACAAGGCTTCATTTTACCTGCAGGAGCTTACATCACTACAAACTGTCACCATGCCCCCGGGGAACAGCCAGGCAGTATCTGCTCCGTCCAGGGCAGCAGCTGCAGCTGCAGCAGCTGTCCCACAGCCCCAGGCAATCCCCAGCAGCACCCTTCTGCTCCCCTGCTGCCCCATGCCCAGCACAGGCAGCCTGTCCCACCAGGACCTCACAGGCATGGCTGGACATGACCTTCCCTAACCATCCAGGAGGCTGTGGAGAAAGGAATTTTACACCATGTCCATTCTGAAGGAGAGCACATACTCTTCCTCCTCCTCTAAGTAAGCAATTAAGCAGGAAGCTGAAAAAGAGCAGTGAATGGCTCCCAGGAGTGCCTTGGAAGGAAAAAGGCTGGTTTGGGGCTTATCTGATGTCACATCAGCCATTTCCTAAGAAGGGAGCACATTTAATTAAGAACACAGACTCCCTCAAGGACAGCAAGGTTACACACAGCACACACAGCTCAGAACACAATGCTGAGAGGTCACAACACACACACACAGCACGAGGCAAACATCCCGGGCCAGGCTGTTCCAGGCTCTTCATCGGGGATGCGACGCAGGCTCCCTCATGCATGGAACAGATCTTCTGGCTGCAAACACAGAGAGAGGACCTCCTGTGTCACCAGTAAGCCCCAGTCTGAGCTGAGCCTGTGCCAGTTAGAGGGACACCTGTGCTGCCTCTGCCTGCAGCAAGCACCAAATATTCTGGTAAAAAAGGGAAAGGCAAAAGTGTCCTGTCTGTCCACCCAGCTTCCCCTGGCCAGCAGCTCAAAGATGGCCCCTGGGTGATGGTTTCTGACAAGCTGAGCACTTTGCTATCAGTGCTAAGCATCTAAGAACTTCACCACAGCCTCTTCCAGCTGCTGCTGTACAGATCCTCCCCCACCTCTGCAGCAAGCCCATCAGCTCTCCTGGACTGCCTGTGGAAAATGGAAGCAGATGTTGCCCTGAAGACAGGGTCCACAGCTCTGGTGTGTGAAAAAGCCCTTGTGCTGCCTGTGTACTGCCGGGTGGAGTGGGTAGGGCCACCCCCTCCCAGCATGCTGCCACTTTCACCTGGTGCAGCAAGCAAACAGCTGGAGGGCAGGAATCTGGCATGCTGCAGTTCTGTTCCTGATGGAAGAAAAGATAGACCAAGCCACCCAGGCTGCTCTATAAATACATCTCACTTTAATCACTCCCAGTCCCTGGCACCTCCCCAGCTCCACAGCACATCCCTGCCACCGAGGGCTTCCAGGGCACAGCAGCAAGTCCCTTGGGCTTCCTTCCACTGCCTGGAACTGCAGCAGGGACCCGGAGCCCAGGTGATGGCTGGCAGGAGGGAAGGAAGGGCCCTGGGAGGCCAGCAGCAGGAACAGTCCTCTGCTTTCACTGCTGGGTCATCCCTCTCAGAACTCTCTAGAGCAGCTTTAGCCTCTCCAACACAAGCAAGAGGGAGAGAGGACAGACAGTGTCTCTGAAGATTCCTAACAAGTCATGTCTTTGGAAGACTTTGCAGATTTTCCTTGCCCCAGCAATCCCCATGGATGTGGCTGCTCGCAGTCACAGCTTGAAACCAGGCCAGGAGAGCAAAGCTTCACAGTGAGCACTGCTTCAGCAGCTGGCTGAGAGAGGAGGGAGCTCCCATCAGAAGAACTTGACGCCTCGGCCGTCATCCAGCGTGATGATCTCAGCCTTGTGCTCCTGCTGCAAGGCCTGCAGAGCACGGAGCAGCATAGGCTCATCCAAGCCATGGAACTCTAGGGCAGGAGAGAGATCCTCATCAGCAAGAGAAAAGGAAATCACCTCAGGCAACAAACAGGTTTCCAAAGTGCAGCGACTGGTGGCAGTGAAGCAGAGTGCTCTGAGGAGTAGCTTCCAGACTCCAGCACCACAACACTAGCAAATCCAGGCACAGCTCCACTGAGGGACTCACCACTGCCTTGGTGCCTCAGGAACAGAGCCTGGAGGTCATAGACAGCAGTGAGTCACAGCAGTGAGTCACAGCAGCCCCAAAGGCAGCGTGGATGATGGGCACAAAACCAAAGCACCTGCACCTCACACTAGATGAGGAGCTAGGCTTGTGGGTGAGAGGAGGTTTAAAGCACAAAGAGAGATAACAGATGATTGTACCTTCATTCTCTGTATCATCTCCACTGACTAACTCATACAGGGTGAAGACAGAGTTGGTCAAGCCATTCTTGGACACCTGGAAACAAGAAAGCACAATAGCAGATCCTGTCCCTGGGACTGAACATCCTCAACCTCACCTCTGGTACACCTCAGTGCTACCAAAATGGAACACAGACAGCACTCAAAGAGCAAAAATACTCTGCAAATGTTCTGAGGCATTGGAGAATAAAGAAATGAAGAGGGTTCCTTTCCCAGCCTCTCTGCCCTTTCTGCCCATGTGTTTTACAATAATGACTGATGCCACACGAAGGCAACGCTGCTCTGCCCAACTGCAGTGGGAGCAGACAACTACCTCCACTGCTCAAACTGCATTTACAGCAAGTAAAGAGCTATGAACATCTCCACACTTCTCTGCACCAGAGAGAACTGGAAGGAGAAAGGCAGAAGCAGTAAGGAAGCAAGAGAACAATATTACATTGGCCTTTTTCACAAATCACAGCCAGCACCACCTGTCCTCCTAGACACAGAAAGCCTGAGCTGTGGGCAAGACTGATTCTACCTCCTCACCCACTGATAGATGAGCTTTCCCCATTCTTCTGGCCTCCTCCACATGATCAGGAAACTGGTCTTGTTCTTATCTAACCATTCCAGGTTCCCTAAAATCAACAGGGAAAAGGTATTTAATGAGAGCACAGGTCTACAGCAACAATCAGATCTGCAGATCTCACGACATATCACAGATCCTATGCCCACAGGTAGCTTCAGGTCCCTCCCTTGCCTGCTCACCCCAACTTCCTGAGCATCAATACATGCAGAGAAATTCATTTCCCTTTCAGCCCCAGCTCCTCCCACAGCCTAAGCTGCCGTGGAAGGGCAGGGCTGGCTCCGCGCTGCTCAGCGCAGGCTCGCAGGGGCACAGTTCAGAGCCGCGGCATTTGCCCCAACTCTGGCTGCCGGCAGCGGGACTGAGCCTGTGCAGGGGCTCCCACCCTTCCTGCCCTGCTAGAGACGGCTCGGACACTGGCCGTGCTGGGACAGACAGAGTCAGCACTCACCGTTCTTGCGGAGCTCCTCCAGCACCACCTGGATGGACTCCAGCGGGAGCTTCCCTGGGCAGGGGTTAAGGACCGCTCACGGACCGCGGCAGGGAGGGAGGGGGGTGCCGGGGCATGGGCAGGGGGTCCGTGCCCCAAAGGATACGCTGCAGGCGGTGGTTGGCGAAGAGCGGGCTGTCCTGCGCCTCCCGCACCGTCATGGCGGGCAGCCGGTGCTGCTGGCTGTAGGCGAGCGCCAGCGCGCACCAGGCCGAGAGCTGCTTCTGCCGCGTCTCGCCGTTGGGCTGCAGCCTGTGGGGCTCCGCTCAGCACCGGCATCGGGCAGCTCCGAGGCGCGCCCGGCACATCCTGCCCGGCCTCAGCCCAGCCCAGCCCAGCCCCGCTCCCCAGGTCCCGCAGCACCCCCATCCCCGCTCCCCCAGCCCAACCCCATCCCCACTGCCCCGTCCCGCCCGATGCCGCCCTACGCTCACGTGAAGA
>VWZO01004642.1:839932-861453 GCA_013396975.1 Bucco capensis | reverse complement strand
GCCATGAATGTTCTGTGATTCTGTGATTATATTATAAATATCTTTATCTCCCACAGGATAAATACAATTAAACAACTCTAATGATCTCAGTGGTTTTTTTGGAGAGTGGTGCCAGGCACTGGTGTAGTAGGTGGGCTTCGGTGACATGTCTTGATGTTACAAATCCTCCTGATGAAGTCAAAAGCATTTTGGTGCAGATCTCCTGCAGAAAGGGCTTCTCCCAGGTGTCAGCTGGGAGGTGAATGCCTCTTTAAACATGGGACCTTCATTGCACGCTTTCACTCAAACCCCTGTGATTTGCAGAAGCAGCGATGACATCTAGTGGGGAAGTGCATGGATTCACCTAAGGGGAAAATGGCAGTAAATGCTGCCATTTACAGGCAATGACTATTCGGGAGAGATTTCTCCCAGGAGGAATTACCACCACTGTTGCTAGCGGTTGGAAAGGCATCAAGAAGGAATGTTTCGAAACTCTGTCCCAATGATCTGTAAATGTTATGTGACCCTGAGTTTCTGGGGCGGAGCAGATGCCCAGCACTGAGCCCAGCCTCATTATTTATCACTGTTTTAAGCATCATGGAATCAAACCTTCTTGTTCCAGCCTTAAAACTGAAGCGTTAAAGCAGCAGAAGGAAGGGATCTCACCATTGGGCTTAGATCCATGTTTTGCCCATTTTGTGCTACAGAGATTAATGTTGCATGCTTATGTATACACCAAACAGGGGCATGTGCTGTATATTGCTCTGCTGCAATCTTTCTAACGTTAGCTGTGAAAACCTGAGAAGTCAGAATTTTTATGCCTGTACTTCATGCTTCTCTGTGCTTTTAAAGGACGGCTTGCCAACAAGTTGGATGAGAAGTTAAAGGAGGAGGTTTTCCCCTAGACCTGAAGAAGCAATGGCTGGTTTTATTGTCTTGATAAGAAGAAAGATATTGAAGGGACTGATAAGCCCCCCACGGCTTAGAAACGAGTGTGAGACTAAGGTGGAAAAGCACACGGCAGTCTACCAGGAAAACTTGTAACCACCAGAGCCGCCAAGGAAAGGCTGAAAAAACAGGAGAGAGCTGTGCATTTAGGGCTTATTTTGCTTTTTCAACTCAAAGTGCATGAGGTCTACCTATAAGCATCTTATTTGGAAAATGCTATTGCATGTCAGGGCAAAGCCTTTAAAGTGTGTTAGTTGAATTTTCTCCAAGATCCAGCTTTCCTACAGGAAACATGAAGGCAGAAGCAGTTCCCAGGGGCTTCCTCAGGAGAGGAACAGCGAGACAGTATTGGCAGGGCAGGCTGCCCAGACCCACAAACTGTGCAAAGAGCATGGCCTAGGAACCTGTGAAAACTCTGCTTTTTCAGTCTTAAATTATAACAGACCTGGAATCAAACAGGGAATATTCTCAGACAATATGTAGAAAAGAATATCTAGTTCTTATCGACCTAAGGAAACTCCTTAACAAGAAGGGATTCCTATGGCTTCAAAGAAGATTTACAAAACATGCCCTCATTCTTGATAAAGACAAAATTTAATCAAGACCATAAACAATGAGTTCAGTTGCACAGAGAGCTAAAGCATTCCTCAGTTTAGGCTTGTTCATTAAAACCTAGCACTAATACAGAACTTGGAGATTATTCAGGATTACTGTAGTGTTCAGCCTAAATCTCAAGAAAAATACTTGACTCATGTTTTCTGCTCTGGGAATGTATTAAATATGAAATAGAGCTTCTCCCTGAATAAAGGGTCTTGTGTCTCACAATACCTCTTTCAACTGCTGCAGAAAGCTTACAGGCTCCCTGTCTGGCTTGGTGAGAGTGGCAGGACTGAGATGCAGAGGGATGCTGGATCCTCATCTTCCACACACAGCAGATGTCCACAGAAACATTGGAAAGCAGAAGGACTTTTCTGAAGTGCTTTCTACTGCAATAGCTTCTTTTAGCTATCTATCTCAGTGGAAATTGCAAAGCTAAATATCATTGTCTTCACGAGCGGTTCCCAGTGTCCTATGTTCTTGTGGTCATATGTGATTTTACTAATTAAATATTAGTGTAATTTTTTTTCTCTCTTTTGTTTGCCCTTGCGGTTTGGTCCTTTGTTAAAGCTTTATTGTGACCCTAACTTGAAACTTAGCAAAGCCTCTCACAGACAAAGCAAAAATGCAGCTGCTGGAAGAGGACAAAAAGTAATCCCTGCCAGCACTGAGGTGTGTTTGTTTGGAGCAGAGTTAAGTGGAACACATGGAAATAGTGATGTATATCAAAGAAGCAATCATGTCTGCATTTGACTGCCTTGTAGTAGTCTATTCCAATCTCTAATGCCAGATCTAGAGTCTGAAAAACAATTTCCAGCATTGCCTCTTTGCCCAACAGTATCAGTACTTCAGACTCAATATATATGGTTAGACCAGGAAGAATTTCTTTATTGTGAGGGTAACTGAGCACTGGAATAGGTTGCCCAGAGAAGTTGTGGAGAGTCCTTCTCTGGAGATGTTCAACGACCATCTGGACACAATCCAGAGTAATGTGAGCTAGTGGACCCTGCTAGAGCAGGGAGATGGGACTAAATGATTTCTGGTGGTCCCTTCCAACCTTAACCATACAGTGATTCTGTGATTTATTTTCTCTTTTCAAACAGCCAGACAAGACGCACAAGTACACATTGTAGGGCTTATGGACAACAACAGACACTCACAGGAGCACTGTGCTCTACCTAGCATGAGTGCGGAGGTTGGTAAAGCTGCTGCCACCTTATGTGTGCCAAGTTATGTCTTTCTTACTGCTCCCAGCAGCTATGAAGCAACCTTGAATGCTACTGACCAAATGCTTTCCAGTCTCACCCCTCTTTTCCATTAATATTACAGCTCAACATGCAAAGTCAGGGCACCTCTTTCCTCCACACAACATGAGCTGCTCACACAGATAACCAAACTCATTGCCAAGACTCAGCAAATCTCATCCATTCTTCACTCAAGGTGACCAAGCAGCAGTGCTCCTTTGTTACTTATTTATCAACAGCAGCTCATTTTCACCCCTACTGTGCACCTATAAAACACAAGGGAGTGCACAAGAAAATGAAGCAATGAAAAGAGAAGGATTGATTTCCTGGTTGTTTAGGGCTGAAAAGGACAGATGTGCAGCCCCCCCAGATACAGGCCTCCCTTTAATCTAGCCTTACTCAAGGCTTACACTAGTTTATTGTGGATGAGTAACTTCTTACAGGTTATGACTGTATTCTTCCTATCCTTGTAAAGCAGCACTTTACTCCAGGATTACCCCAACTGATTTGAACAGGCTCATTTGTGACCTTTTAAAACTCCCTGCAAAACATGAGGGATGCGAGACAGAAGTACCATGTGGAAAGTGCTGGCCTGTGTTATGTAGGTTGGCAGAGCAGATCACCAGGGGAAGGTTCAAAAGCTGTGAGCCCTCGTGTCAGTGAGGGGATTTGCAGATAGGAACTTGGTGTAAATGATTGGAGAACTTGCCCTGTGAAAGGGCAGAAAAGAAATACCACTGAAAAAATAGACAGTGGCTTGGTGTAAGAGGTTCTCAGCTATTTTTTTTTCTCTCTTGAAGTAACTAGGAGGCTGTTAGATTTCTACTGATTATATTTTTTGGTGACAGATGCAGGAAATGCATTTAAAGGAGGGATCTGCACTATGGGAAATCTAGGAATCTGGGCGTAACAAGAAAAGCTATTGTAGAAATTTCATCAGAAAGTGTTTGCTCATGAGATTTCTGCATTTCTCTTTACTATCCCCAAAATGAATGGAATACAAACCAGAGAGCCTACCCAAAATCTTACAGAAGTCATTATTAAAGCTTGGAAATGGGTTACAGATGAGGCTGCTCTGCCTATAAATAGTCTTAAGGATATCATGTGAGATTTCCTGCATGACTCTGGTGCTCGCCTGGGTGAGATTTGCTCATAAATCTCATGGTTTTGGGAAGCTTACCAAGCAGCTGGACTGAACGTGGCCCCAGAGGCTGAGGTTTTCTGGAGAGTGGAGGACACATTGCACATGAGTGTGCAGCACAGTGTGCAAAATCTATAGTCATGCAGGATGTCTTGACCTGTGGGAAAATGTCATGGAGACAGGCCACCAAGATTTTGGCTGCTGCATCTCTGGAAATCTTTCTCAGACAGAAAGGATATAACCAGAGAAAAGTAGCAGATGTATAGAAGCCTTGAGTCTCTCTATAAACGCTAGCACTTTCAGGAACTCTGACACACATCCCCACACCCATGCCGCAAATTAGCCTGCTATTTTAATTAGTTTTAATGAGCATGAAGAGCCAAATGTAAAAGTCCTGGGAGACTTAAATGTGCCTTCTCATACTCACTCAGGTTTCTCTTAATCTTCATCTGGAAAGCTGACTAATTTACTCCAAGCTATATGTAATGATTGTGCACACAAACTGGGAATGCTGCTCCTCACAACCCTACAAATGGGACACACTTCCCAAATTTCCTTTCCTGTATTTTTTTGCCACAGATTTCCATTCCTTGGTTTAGATTTCTCTTTGTCCACACCGTACCTGCCTCAAGGATGCCTAAAAGGCTTACAGTGGCCAAGTGCCACAGAAGGATGAAAGAAATTGTCTTCAGAGCAACATCCCATGACTTGGAGCAGATCTCAGTGTGTGCAAGCCAGCTGTTGGGTTAGCTGTCCTTGCTCCTCACTCCTGCATCCTGACCTCCCTGGCTACTAAGCTCCAAGCCAGCCAGGCTGATGCCGGTATTGACAGATATTTTCCCATACAACTTTGCTCCTCCTTTAGCTCAGCAGATGCTGTTCTGTCAGTGCACATTCATAAATGCTGTGATTTATCTGATGCACAGAGTGCACATCTAAGCACTTACTACATGTAGTAAATCTCAAGCCTGGTGTGTATGTACAGATGCTTTTATGTAATTAAACATTTAGGGTAATTACTCTAATTGCCTAGCTTGACTTGTTACGCTTCCCATTCTGAAGATGAAATTCATTTACCTAAAGAGGCTCCATCTTCATAAATTAGTAGCTTCATAGTCCCTTTCATTCATATCTGTCCCTTATATGACTGAGAGGTTTGCCATATCCCCTTTCTCATATCATGACTCCTTATGTTAGAGGTAGGCAGTAACTAGGGCTGTTGGATTCACGTGTCACAGGCAGTCTGCAGTAAGCTGTGTTTGCTTGCACAGTCCCACAATTTCTAGCAGATATATAATGCAGCTGTAACTTGGCATGGTATCCCCTTCTCCCTCCCACCACCACCATTCAACAACTAGCACAGGCTGAAGAATCCTGTAAGGTCTGGCTATGCAATGTGGGTATCTGCACATATGCATGAACTAATCCCTCCACATCTGCAAAACTCCCTGATCTGTGTGTTTACAGATAAACCTGCAAATGAGAAAACACTGTGGCTTGAGCACAAAGCTGCAAAGACCTTGACATCACAAAATTCAAAGCTCTAGCAGACAGGTTTTTAACTCCACATTTCAACTATTCAGATAAAGACACACCACCTATTCTGTTACTCTTTACAGAGGCTCAGGTTTAATAATTGATGTGCAAAAAGGAGATATGCATTCGTTCTTGCAAATACTCCCTGCTGCTTGTGCTGAGGTGAAGGGTCCTGAAGGAATGGAGCTGTTGTAATCATTCACCAGCTCCTCTCAGCCTTTCTTAAGAGGTAGACTTTCACATGCCAGTCATGCTGTTCTGATCAGCCTCACCCAGCAGCCTTTTGCTAGGCAGGTGACTATTTGTTTTCCCAAACTGGATGGCTTTCCAAATTCTTTTCAATGATATTATTATCCTCAAAAAGATAATCAGTGGGATCCAGAATGGAGATACAGCTAACCAGTGCCCTTTCTTAGCTCTGCAAAGGCATTGAGTTATTGTGTTTTAATGCCATGATATAATGAAGATTAAAATAAATAGTACAGATGCTTTATGGGCTTTCTTCTCCTGGGGTCTGGACAGCTGGATTGAGAATAACTCCTGCATTTATTTTGGACAGGTGGAAAGAAGAATGGGGCAAATTCATTCATCCTCTTTTAATTCTCTGAAATAGCTCTAAATGAGATTTTATTGTTTACACAGCATATATAAAAGAGTCAATGATCCAAAATAAAGTTTTGTGGTGCTGTCCTTTGGAATATTTATTTAATATGTTTGTGGGTTTCCTGCTTGTGTGTAATATACATTCCAAACTCCCACAAGTAATAACAATATAGCCTTTATAGCATGCCACAGCATGGTGGCCCAGTGTGAGAAAAGTCTTTCAGTGGAATTCAGAGGCACTTCCTCCTCCTTGGCACCATTTCTCTATACCACTAGATGGCTTTTCCACTTAGTAGTTTGTATTACTTTCTTCAAAGTCACCACAAGTAAATGAATCTGCTTTTAAGTGAAACCATCAAACTGATGGAAAAGAGAGAAGAAAGCTAAGACATCCTTCAGCAGATGAACTCTTAAATTCCCCATACTTTCAAAGTGAAATCTTTACCAATCCCTTTTCTGTCATTCTAATGTTTTGTTTCAAGTTAGTTACAACTAACTAGCTTACTCCTAGATTTTGAGTGGCATAAGGTATCTACTCAGATATATTTCTGTACAGCTATGAAACTCTGCAAAGTAGTGCATGTGTCTGATTTTATGATAAATATTTTTGTAGTTCAACAGAATAAAGCAATTAATAACACTGAAACACAGTATGTACTATTTAACATCTCACCACGTTCTCAGGAAGAGTAAATCCGGGTTTGCTTTTTCAGATATTTTACTCTGGTATTTAACTTAATTTAAACTATAGCTCTTTACTGACATCTAAACACTGCAAATATCTGGCTACTGATCTTTTTCAAGTAGCACTCAAACCTTGTCGCTCTCTATAACTACCTGGAAAGAGGTTGCAGCACTGATATGGGAGTCAGTCTCTTCTCCCAGCCAACAAGCAATAGGACAAGAGCAAATGGCCTCAAGTTGTGCCAGGGGAGGTGTCACATTAACAGGCAAGACCCCAACCTGGGGCTGGATATTAGGAAAAATCTCTTCACTGAAAGGGTTGTATCACAGTATCACAGGGGTTGGAAGGGACCTAGAAATCCAACCCCCCTGCCAGAGCAGGATCACCTAGACCAGGTCACACAGGAATGCATCCAGGCAGCTCTTGAATGTCTCCAGAGTAGGAGACTCCACAGCCTCCTGGGCAGCCTGGGCCAGTGCTCCATCACCCTTACTGGAAAGAAGTTCCTCCTCGTGTTAATAGTAAACCTCCTATGGTCCAGCTTGCTCCCATTCCCTCTTGTCCTAACATCACATGNGTGCCAGCCACTCCTCCAAGCTTGGGATCATCTGAAAACTTGCTGAGGGAACACTCTACCCCTTCATCCAAATCATTAATGAATATATTGAACAGTACTGGACCCAGCACTGACCCCTGGGGCACACCACTAGTCACAGGCCTCCAGTTAGACTCTGCTCCACCGACCACAACTCTCTGGGCTCTGTCCTTCAGCCAGTTCTCAGTCCATCTTTCTCAAGTTTGGGTATGAGGATTCCATGGGAAACAGTATCGAAAGCTTTGCTAAAGTTGAGAAAAACCACATCCACTGCCTTCCCCTCATCTGTCCCCACCTAGTTATGCCATCACAAAAGGCTATCAGATTAGTCAAGCAGGACTTCTCCTTGCGGAATCCAAGCCCTGGAATAGGCTGCCCAGGGAAGTGGTGAAGTCACCATCCCTGGAGGTATTTAAAAGATGTGTAGATGTGATGCTGAGGGACTTGGTTTAATTACTGGTGGACTAGCAGTGCTGGCTTAACAGTTGGACTCAATGATCCTAAAGGTCTTTTCAACCTAAATAATTCTATGGTTCTATGATTCAATGTCTCAAAGTCTCTCCAAAATAAAAGCCCTGAGTGGTTCATTGTCTAGAGTACAGAACACTATGGGGGAAGGATGAGGGTCACAAATTCACACCTGTGTTAAAAAAATAAATAAAGCCTCCCTTCACAGTTTTTCTTTAAGTTTGGCCATGTTGAGCAGCAAGTATTTTATTGGAAGCACAACAGAGCTCAGCTGGGCAGAGACAGACCTGAGAGATACTAAAAGTTTGGCAAACATACTCATGATTTGCATTTTTCATTCATTTCAGACATTTTTTCCTTTCCATACTTAACTCTTGTTTTCCATTACAAAAATGCCCAAATAGTCACTGGAGAGAGACTATGGAGCTCTCTCCTGACAAATTTCCTTCAGTGTTACGCAAAACTCTTTCTGGCAGAACACACTGACACACATGGGATTCACACCCAAATTCTGGGGGTGTTCACACTGACACACATGGGATTCACACCCAAATTCTGGGGGTGTTAATCCTGCAACTAATTTTGCACACATCAGGTATGATTTCAAAGAGGAAACCCAGCAGCTGATGAAAAGGCTGGAGAAAGCTCCTGCTTTAGAAAACAGCAAAGACCCATCTTTGGACTTGATTACCCATGTAAAAGTTGGTTTCTACTTCCATATAATCAGCAAAGATGGACCCAGGCTGGCAAGAGCCTGAGAAAAACACAGTCGGAGCTGCTTCTGTGTTGATGCAGCAATACTCACTCTTGGTTGCCATGTGCTGATTTGCACTGTTTTGATCCAAGTCTCTGCCCTGATGGCAGCAGCCAACTTTTTACACCAACTGGTCTTCAATACACAGCTTTCCCGGGGCCTTGGACAAGCAGCAGATTTCTGACGGAAGAGGAAGATAATAGTTACATTTATTAGAGCAAACCTGCACTCAGAAAAACAGGGTAGTAATCTAGCTGAATAAATAAAGCAATTAGTAATATTTGATTTTTTTCCCCATTATACAAGTACCTTACAAGCAGCCTTTGTATAGTGTAACCATCCATGGTATAATCCCCTCAGACCCAAGCGAGCTCTGCCTGGGCAGCCAACTAAAAGCCATGTTATCACATTAGTCTGGAGCTGATTAAAAGTCACAGAATCACAGAATCATTTGGGTTGGAATGGACCTCTGGAGGTCATCTAGTCCAACCCCCCTGCAGTGGGCAGGGACATCCCCAACTAGATCAGGTTGCCCAGAGCCCTGGCAAGCCTCACCTTGAATGCCTCCATGGATGGGACCTCAACCCCCTCCCTGGGCAACCTGTTCCAGTGTTCCACCACCCTCGTGGCAAGGAACTTTTTCCTAGTATCAAGTCTAAATTGACTCATCTCCAATTTAAAACCATTGCCCCTTGTCCTTTCACTACAGGCCTTTGTAAATAGGTCGTCTCCAGCCTTCTTGTAAGTTCCCTTTAAGTACTGGAAAGTCACTCTTAGGTCCCCCCGAAGTCTTCTCTTCTCCAGGCTGAACAATCCCAGCTCCCTCAGCCTGTCCTTGTAGGAGAGGTGTTCCAGCCCCCTGATCATTCTCGTGGCCCTCCTCTGGACCTGCTCCATCAGGTCCATGTCCTTTCTGTATTGAGGGTTCCAGAACTGGACACAGTATTCCAGATGAGAATATACTTGATCAATATACTCTGATCCCATGGGGCTTTTCTGCCAAGGCTTGGCACTACACAAACACAGGCACGCAGCTTTTGGTGGGCATGGAGCACAGACAAGTGCTGTTTGCAGTATCTCAGTACATGCCACACCAATGTACTCACACCTACCTCCAGTACACTATGTAGGTGCATGTCTAGGCTGATCTTTAAGTTACAATAATCCTAACCAAAAAAAGTTCTATTTGTCATGCTCAAGTCCATTCATCACAGTTTGTGCCTTTGCTTGGGCCTGGCCCAGTTTAAAGCATCTGCACAGCATGCCAGTCAGTGCCAGCAGTGTTTCACTCCCAGCAAGCACTGCCCTGTGTGGTTTCACTGGCTGAAAGGCACTGGACAGCTGATAAAGCTAAGGACAGTCTCTGATCTCTTGGCTGTCCCTCAAGCTGCGTTATCTCTGCAAAAATGTGCTTCCCTTAATCTCTGTATAATCTTTTCCCAGACCAAGTAATTAAAAACCAGTTCCATGTCTTTTCCCTGGTTTCTTTTAGCTAAGCATTTTGCAGCCCCCGCCTTGTGCCCACAGTCTGTAAATTTTGTCCTGTGATTTATTTTTTTTTAACCAAACTTTGTACTCCTCTGTCAGCTCTCCTCTTTACACAAAACATTTTTCAGGTGAAATGCTCTATTTCCCCTCTCCACCTCATGGAGCTTTATTCACATGCCTGAAGAGTCCTCGTGGAAGCAAACTCTGGTACTAGCCTTGTGTGGTTTTTAAACTCTTCCCTTCCTTGTCACCTTCAGGATTATCATCATCTCTGGTTCTATGTCTTTGTGAAACAGTTTAATGCTAAACATGGGATAGATGCATGCTGTGATATCATGGTTTTTACTGTTTTACTATAGTTAGAGGACATGTATAGGATTCTGACATCAATTTTCTAACACAGCAAACAAATGTTGTTATAATCCTATATTCTCAATGATTTTCTTTTGAGTGTGATTAGACCCTGTGAGGAAGAGTGTCAAAACAGCTTTTGCAAAGTATCAATTTTCTTTTATCAAGGATTGTGCTGGCAGTTTATGGCTCATATTTTAATTGTTCACAGTAAAGAAACATCAGTGGATTCAATGTAAGCCTATTTTTCTACAAGGTTCCTGAGTCTGAAAGGCTACATGGAAACTATCTACAGATATAAGTATTCTTTGGTAAAAGCTTTTCCAGCACTTTTCATCAACTGATCTACCAAGCAAATCAGTATCCTTATTTCCCTGTTATATGTTCAGAAGCCTAGAGAGGAAAAAGGACTTTATAAGCTTTATGCCTGCTAACAATACAATGGCTTGCAGAGGTGTTAAAGATTTCTGGCTCCTCTTGAATTTATTTGGAGTTACAAGAGCCCTGGAGGCCCATTAAGCAACTATCAACCTTGACTTAAATAATTTATTTACATTTCAAGCTCATTATTGTCTTTACAGAGAGTATTTCAACACTAAGAGAAGAAGTTGCATCTTAATTCTATTAGTAGTAGCTTCACAGACTTCTCAAAACTCATTTCAAACATGTAATGATCTTGCCAAGATTCAGGTAATTTCAACTTTAAGCACTGACTGCAACCCTCCTGACTCCAAAGGGATGTGTAAACACAATACACGAACATAAGTCCTTGCAGAATCAAAGCACTGGTCAGTATCTTCACTTTGAGGTATTACAAAGAGGTATTTTTTTGTAATTATGCATTTGGAAGCACAGTGTGACTGCTTTAATTCAGAGATCACTTCAAAATGAAAACCTACACAAACTGCCTTGTAAGAAAAAACCCTTCAGATAAGAGGTGACATTTTCTAAGGATTTTTTTTAAGTGCAGCCCAGAATCCTGCATACAGGCTTCCTCCATCTCTGCATGAAAACAGTACTTACATTAGAAAGTGTATGTGGCAAAAAAAGCTGTATCTATAAAGCTATTAATGACTACTTAAACAAACTTTTAAAACTTCAGTTTTTAAACCATTTAAGCCAAAATATACAGATCAAGCCAGATTTGTTGAACACATGGCTCAGGTTCCATGATACAGCTCACAGAACTTAGCCAGGCTTACACAGAGTCTGATCAGAGTTTCAGATTTGTGACTTATGCTGCTTTGAGGTTTTCTTGCAAGTGTTTTGCACACTGTAACAAATACAACTGCACTTTAGTTTTCACAGTGTCAGTATGCACCAACACACTCTGCAACTTCTTTTTCCTCCTCCAAGGCATTTGGTGCTAGTGCTCAGGGTCAGCCCTGTAACCAGGGACAAGACTGGAGGGAAAAGAGTTGTGGGAAGCCTCCTCCAGGCTGGGCTATGCTTGGCCTTGTGCCTGATCCTGCCCTTGCCTCCTTGACTTGACTTCCTGTATTGAACATGGCCATACCTCTTTGCTGTGGCTTTGCCCAGCCATGGTTGGGCTGCAGCTGATCCCAGCTGCCATCACCAGGGCTGCTCAGCTTGTTGGTGCTGCATAACCACCCCTCAGCACACACTCAGGCTGTATTAACTGAGCCTGACCTAACTTTTCCAATCACTTGTTTCAAAAACCAAACCAGTTTGTTAAGTTACAGAAAAAAACTACCACATCATCATTAAAAAATCTCACAGGGAGCTGTCATTTACTTAAACAATAGGGTCTGCCACTTGGGTGATGTACTATTTACCAGGATTTCATTGAATTAGACGTGCAATAGCAGCATGATGAATAGTCTCTTGCATCATCTAGATGCTGTTTCTTCCTGGGTACAGAAGTCATAGTCCTATTCTAGTGAGAATTCTGTTGGAGGGTGGTGATTTTGTTGAGCTAAGAAGGTGTTCTTATTAAATCTGCACCTGAAATAGGGCTGTCAGGCATTGCTATGCCTTGTTTGTCTTATTCTGTGTCCATATTCTTTGGACACAACACAGAGGAAGCCACTACTAGCACGAATGCCAAATCTTGCAGGCTCAGAGACTGGAAGTTTCTCTAGGACAGAAGGGTGAACTCTATTTAGATACTGGATAATATGCAGAAACCTGCAACTCTATCTACAAAGCTTTAACATTTCAGTTAGGTTTTGTTTATGATTTGGTTGTGTAAATGATATTGGATAGTTATTTTCATACTCATGCAAGGACATATGATATATCCTCAAGCAACTGCATCACTCTATGTCTCCAGTTTCTTAATGAAGTTCAAGTCCACTAGGAAAAATGAGAAATTCTGTCCTAGGTAAGATTTACAAGCCATATCTGACAGAGAAATGACCTTACTAAGAGAGAGATTAGATCTCTTTCTAGCCCTCTGCATTTACAGCCAACAGTCTAAATTCAGGACGAGGAATGGAAGAAGAAATGCCCTGGATTATGCCATAACCTGGTGGCTGCAGCAGTCTTTTGAGTCATGAGTGGGTTGCATCCCATCAGGCCAAGGTGAAACTGAGTTCAGATTTCCCATTCTCTAGTTGGCTATGTTTATTAGGCAATTATGGGAAGGATAAGTGCTGGTACTTCTCTTGCCTCATCCTTTTCAGAGAAGCCTATAGTTTGTCTGTGAGCAGTGCTGGACTCAGCATGATGAGACTCTGACTATGCACAGCAGAACAGGCTTCTCCAGGGATTCAAGTGGAATACAGACTGTGCTTTACTGCGCTCCGGAAGCATGGCAGGATTCAACCAAGAGTCTGGCCCTACCTGTCACTGCGGCCTGTGCAGTCACGGACACTCTAGTTGAGTGAGATGGGAAACTGCCAGGACAAATGAGTAGGTAGCAGGAATATTTACATACCTCTAGGGTCAGATAGCTGACATAGTAGGAGAATTATAGGTAGTTTTCTTGAACTTGGCCAAACGAATCCACCTGAGTCTAATTTCTGGAGTCCCAAATAAATACTGTAGAACTTATCCATCATGACAATGCACTTATTTAATTAAGAATTTGGATGTCTCAAGGCAAGACATATAACCCTTTGTATTTTAACTCACCACCCCAAAAATTTTGATTACTTATCTCATGATGATATTTTAAGGGTTCATTTACATTTGAGGAAATATCACAGTCATCCACCTAACTCTGAGCCCTTTCTGCATACTTCAGAAGAGCAGCAATGTTCATGCTACCCTGAGAGCGAGAGCCTGCACAACTTCTAGTTACATTCAAAAGACTTGTCCTACAGGTTCTATATTGCCCCGGGATGCACGGGTTGCATTACCTGGAAAAGGGTGCGGTAGTAAGGCAAGTTCTTCCCAGTATCATCATGAGTGCTGAGCACACCCGGCCATTCCCAGAGACCCTCCCTAGGACTGGGAGCACATAATGTCCTGAAGGTGGAAGACTGAGGGAGATGGCTCACTGGCATTGTCAGGAGATTGAAAGGAGAAGACACTTGGTGATATCGTGGATGTTCTCTATTCACCTGCAACAAACAGGACCATAGTGGGAGTGAATTAATATTGTCCATCACATTGCTAAAAGGGCTTAGAAAAGTATTTTCCAGGCTTAATTTTCCAGGGCTTAATTTTAGATTGTAGTCTGAAGGCTAGGAATTAAACTGAATGTACTACAGTGCTTAACATGCTCACATATTTTTTATTGGCTGCAGATCAGATTTGCATTCTAATATGGATGACCTCATTTGTAATAACACCTATGGTTACAAATGGTGCCCCTGAAACCCAAGAGAATTCATAATTATTATGAATTATGAACATACTCCCTAAATTGTGTGTTCTTTTCCACCTCTGAATGGAAAATGAACAAATGTTGTTGGAAAGAACCCTAGGGAAGCTTTCACTTCTCCCACTCTAATGATGAGTAACTTGACACACCCTTGAACATGAATCAGCTCCATTTCATAATCTTGTCATTTTGAGATTTTCCAAGGGAAAAAAGTCCAGAACTGATTAAAACATGCATTTGTGTGTGCTAAGACAAATTTCCATGTGCTATATATCTCATACTTTACATCCTGATTCTCTTGTTGAATCAGATCTGTCTTCCCTAGTGATTTATTTGGCATGTATATGTCTTGTGTAGTTTCCCTGCACATGAACTTTTGAGTCTGATGGTAGGATTTGAACATGCTACCTTTTTCCTTGTTTACATGTCCTAGGATGCCATGTGGTAAACTCTCTGCTCCTGATCCTATTCAGGTTGATTCCCATGATTTGATTCCCCTTAGTGTTGTGTGGAGTGCACTCCTCTGATGAGTTTGAGCAATCACTGTACCTAGCCTCTTGAAAATGTACTTTTTTTTTTTCCCCATGAAGTTGTAACTCCTAGGGTGTGATTCTTGTCTCTGAGGGGAGTCGAGGGCACCTCCTAACTATAAAATGCCCTATGAAGGCTTGGACCTTCAGCGAGCAGGTTCTGCTTCTGTGGAACTGGGAGCTGGGATCCCTGCTGCCCTTGGCATGCTCCAACAAGAAGCTTCCTGCTGCCAAGAGTTCTCAGCAGTTGTTTGCCCCTGCAGCACAGTTGGCTTTCAGATACTCTTGCACACAAAATAAGATCCAATATACAATAATTGCAGTTCATGCAAATCAGCATGAAATAACTTATACCTCTCTTAAAGGACAAATGTCTTTAAGGGAACTGCAGAAATGACAGTGATAAAAAGGCTGCAAATTCAGATGATGTGTGGAAGGAGGAACCCTCTATTTCTGGGCTCTAGGTTGATTAAGAGCTGTGCACAAGTTTGGAGGTTTTGCTTCATTCTATCCTCTGCTGTCTTGCTAGTAATAAAACACAGCTATAAAATAACACAGTGATGGTACCCAAACAGGTATATGCACCACGTTAGTAACTTATCTCTTCCATAGGCAAACAGTGTGGACAATAAAGGAGAGCACGGGAATCAAGGCAATGTCAGCTGTTCTGAGTAAAACCAAGCTATTCTACAATTTAATCCCTGGCAGACAGAGTGAAGAAACACCTTCCAGAACCAAGGTTTCACACCCACAACTAGGCATTACTAACCTAAGCTTTTGAAAAGCAGAAATCTAAACCTACTCCACTTTTTTTCATTTCTTGTTTCTGAAAAAAGAGCAACCAAACCCCACCCACTCAAAAAGCAACCAACATCTCCCCTGCCTTCCCAAATTTAATCATTTTCAATTCAAAATCCTGGAATGAAGAGGCAAAAAGACCAAGGGTTTGTTGTTGCTTTAGGACTTACTAGTCTCTCCATTTTCTCACCATACAGAGAACAGATTACAAAATAAAAAAAATAAAAACAGAAGAATCTGGGGAAATGGAAGAAAGGGAAGTATAAAGAAATTGTTACCAAATCTGTCCCTTTCTCAATTGAAGAATTAAGGGAGAGCTAATTATACAGTTCACTCCCTCATAGAGTTGTTTTTCCAGGGCTTAATTTATTAGATTGTAAGTTACAATCATTAGATTGTAAGATACTCTCATGCTACAATTGAGGACATCTAGTAATTTAGGATAACATCAAAAATGGAGTAATCTCATGTTGAAAATGGAAGGATCTCATTTTTAACATAATAGAAACATTCCTTAAATAATGTTATCTCACCTGAATTATGTTTGAAATGGCATGTGACGTGGTTAAACACATGGATTTAAGTTCACAGAAGAATGAAGACTATAACAACTTCATTCCTAGAATGACCTTACAGAGGAGACTATCACTGCAGTCTCTTTTATGACTTCCTTTCAACTTTTTAATTCTTGTTTGTTATAACAACTCGCAATGTTTTACACCTTGTATCCGTATACAGTCACTAAACTTTTGTGCTTTTCCAAGATTATGTGCCAACATAGACACATGGAGAAAAAAAAGAACTACCCCAAGCAGCTGGGCAGATCCCTAATGATAGGCATACTCGTCTCTCATCTAAATGAGGCAGCAGTGTAAGAATAAGTACATCTTGTGACCGGCGAACATGTGCTGCTGTGCCACCCTGTGCTAAAACAGCGACACACCAAAGCCATCTGATTTCATTCTCTGGAAAATCCAGGCCTTCAACTCTGAAGCAAAACATCCACCATTTAAACGAAGTCTGTACTTTCTGCTTTTGTGGTTGTTGGTGCCATTGTTAAGTTAATGTTACTTGGTCCTTCCTGTTTCAGTTTATTTGTTCTGCCGATGGATCAGATTACTAAGGCACCCACTGACCTTCCCGTCGTACCCAAATGCTACAGCTATTTAATAGTGTTCCAATAAAGAATCCTGCCTAGAGAATGTAACAAATTCATGAAAGAAAATAATGCAGAGAAAGTGTTATAAAGCTAAACTAAAAATAAAAAGGCACTCTTACATATGGAACTTTGAGTATTATCCTGCAGAAATAAATGCGTAAGTAGGCTAAACTGAAATCAGAGGACTGCAGCAAGTCATTGAACTCATTTTTTGTTGCCGTTGGTAGTTTTCAGCATAGCAATCAGAATACCAACAAAAAAGAGTCAAGAACAAAGCCTTGTTCTTTCTAACCCACTTAACATTTTTTTACCCAGGGAGAATAACATAGTTGTTAGACCTTATCTAAGCAAAGCACTATACTAGTTGATTAAATGCGTTTTTACTAAAGATAGCTAAATTCTTTGAAGTTCTATTGAAAAAGCTATCACTGGAATTCATGAGTGGTAACTTGTACAGAGACAAGCTGTATTTTAGCACCTTAAAATTTACTAAGAAAGTACTGTGCAGAACTCAGCAATGACAAAGCACAGCATAGGTGAGCTGAAAACCCTTCAGTGCTCCTCTCAGTGCTCCTTCACTGAGCTACTGCAATAGCTCATACTCAAGCACAAATTAAAGCACTCTCTTTTTTTTTTGCTTACAGTAATATATATTATTTGGAAAGAATATACATTTGGTTATTTCCCTATGTATTTCTCAAGACTAAATCTTATGATAAATATACTCCTGCCTTCTGAAATCTGGGTACTCAACTCATCCATTTAAAAAAAAAAAATCTAAACCTGGTATGATTAGGACATTTTATTAACTGACATTCACAATTGTCTAAAATGAAGGCTTCCTCTTACTCTAGGCACTTTAACATCATTAATAACATAACAAAAGCCTGTCAGCATTAGAATAATTATTTCAACAGGAAACCAGCCATTAAAACCTCTACAGATACTCCTTTCCATCTGTCCTGGTTTCAGCTGGGATAGAGTTAATTTTCTTTCCAGTAGCTGCCTGCCAGGCTAAACCATGGCATCATCCTTCATCATCAATTCTCTTCACGAAATGCTATCAAACAGATGTCTCTTGCACAGAAGGATGACCAGATTCAAGCTATTTCAGATGACAGAAAACAAGTCCCACAATCCTGGAGAATGCCTTGCCACCTGCTCCTCCAGTTACAGTAGCAGAGAAAAACAACTGGCTGCTGATGACTCACATAAACTGGTCTCCGATTGTTTCAAGCTTTACAAGGGAGAACCAGTACTTTAAATACACTCAGTAACAGTGGTCATCCAAATACATGCCAAGTAGGATGTTCTGCTTCAAAAAGGAACTCCTGGTTCTGTTCCTGTCACTTGGGCAGGATGGTCACAGCAGCAGCTGTAAGCGTGATGTATTCTGCACCTCATTTGTCATTGATTCCCACAGCTGTCTTGTCAAATATTTAGAGCCTGTGGGAATGCGGCTGTGGGTACGCTGGTTTGTCAGGCAGCCCTGAAAATGATTGTGTTATGGCTGTCATGCTTGGATAGCACTTGTGTGATGAGCTGAAATGTAGCTAGGGCAGAGTTGGGGCCATCTATTGCAGATAGTACAAAGAAGCACATTTGCTAGCAAAGTTCAGCTATAGGGTGCATTCCGCACTCCTCTCGGTGAGCCCACTGCAATGGTTATTTACTGCAAATGAGCAAAGGCAATGTAAAAGCCACTTCAATATTAATGGAATTTTCACACTTGTGGTTCAAAGACTAAGTAAACAAGTTTCAACCACACACACAAACACTTTCTGCTCTTTTAAGTTACCAAGTGCATACCACAGACAAGTCTCACTTTATCCTTGGTAATCACTGTGATTTTTTCCCCCTGTACAGTTATTCAGATCTCATTCCAGAACTCACCACCAAGTCAATTAACAGATTTCAGTTTGTTCTGTGTTTAAGGAAAGATGGATTGTGGCTTGACTCTGGGAAAAGGCACAAAAGAAGGTAGCAGCTTGTTTTTCAGCTCCTGTCTTTGTATTTTCTGCTCAAGAGCCAGGAAATAGGTAAGTATGTAAATTAGGAAGCATCTGTATCTTGCAGAATTAGCACCACACATTTCTCTGAAGGCAGAAGAATGCCAACACACCTTCCATACTCAAGACAGAAAAACTGGTCATGCACTTTTTCAGGGGTCATTTTATCAATTTTCTCTGCCAAGCAGCTGATCTGAAATCTTATTTGTATTTCATTCATCCCTCTTTCAGTAATAGCAGCTCCTCCATTGGTAATAAAATTGTTTGTGTTATGATAATGTCTCAGTAACGCCTGTAGGAGGCAAACATATGCAGCATATAAATATATAATGCACAATATAGGAAATCTATCAGGATTCATTTGGTGCATTCAGATTCTCTTGGCCTTGAGGCAATTTTACATTATTGATATTCACCTTGTGAAATGCTTCTTGGAGGATTAATAACCAGACTTTATAAGAAATTTTCTTGTAAGGATCTATTCCTTCAGAAATTCAAATGAAAATGCAGGGAATTTTTCCAAGTAATCCAAGGAGGCAAAAGGCCAAAACCTTTAGATATCGTCTTAGTAAGTATATTCTGGAGCCAAAACCTTAAATCAGGTCATCTTTTTTATGGATCATAAGTATTGCAAGGCAAAAAGACCCCCAAACTGATTCTAATGTTCATGGTTATTAATGAAACGCCTGCTTCTGGCATTTAAAAATTAAACCATGATGGTCCCACTAGATTAACCTGACACTATGCATACCATGGACCATCAGATTTCAAACTGTAATCACTCAATAAAATAAAGCCTAACTCCTGCTTGGCTGAAAAATACTTTTCAGAAATACATCTAATCTTCGACAAATGACATAAAAAGATGGAAAATCCTCAGCTTCTCCTGGGAACGTGCTCTGGTGGTTCACCATGTAAAATTGTGTGTCTTACTTCCTCTCTGAATTTGTCTGGCTCTTGCCTCCAGCCATTGCTTCTTATTATGCCTTTCTTCAATAGATTAAAGAGTCTTTTAATATTCTGTATTTTCCCCCAGGAATGTTCCTATGCACTACAATCAAAACACCTCACAATCCTCTTTTAGATAACTTTTAACAGCCTAAGCTCTTAAAACCTCCCCATGTATTGCAGTTTTTTCCACCATCAGAACATTTTGCTTCATGTGTTTACTACTCTCCCTTATTTTCCAACATGCTTCTTAAAAACTGAAAACCAGAACAGTATGCACTATCTTCTCGATAGCATTGTTGAGGCCAAACATGAGAGTAAAATAAAGATTTCTTTTAATTCCTTTGTTTATACATTGATTAATCCTCTTCTGTCATAGCAGCATACAGGACTGCCCTTATCTGATTGCTTACTTATTATGACCCTTAAATCCTTCTCAGAGTAATTATATTCCTGGGATATAGTCTTCAATTTTCCAGTTAGAGCCTCCAGAGTTGGTTCTTAAGATAGCTTTACATTTGGCTGGATTAAAATCCACTTAAGTTTGAATGGGATGCTTCCACCAACCATTCTGATCAGTGCCCAATCCTCATCATTATTCAAGACTCTATTAATCCTGGAAATGAATTTTACAGCAGCAAGTTTACATCTGCTTCCAGATCACTGCTAAAAATGTCATACAACATATGACCTACTACTGGAACCTCTTTAGACATCACCTCTTTCAACTCAGTTTTTCTGAAGACTTCCTCTTCTTGAGATCTGGCAGAAAACTCCATTTGCATGGTTTCTTGGCCCAATATGCACCCAGTGTTAGTGACACTATTGTGCAACACTGAGTCACGTACCTCCTCAAAAATTATTACTAGCTATTTTTAATAAAGCACCATGCAGACTTGTATTATACCCCTTCATTTCAACTTTTTACTATTTGAATTCCAAGTCAGATTTCCTGTTTCGGTGAGAATAGCTATTAAGATAACTCATCATTTCGGTCATATTGCTCAACCTTTTAAAAAATGGCACAAAGTAGCACATTTATCAATTGCTTAATCTCCTAAATTTAAAGCAAGATAAAACCACACTGCTGTATTAGCAAGCCATAGATCAGTACCAGTTGGACAGGCAGAGGCATCAGACAGCAACTGTGACCACAGCTTGCTTTGGCATTTCCAGGATGGGAACTCCAGCAACTGTGGACTTTCAAAGTACTTGATCCTAAATTTTCTGATCCAGCTGAATCTTAAGCCATGCACATCCACCCAGGAGGAGTTGTGGAACCTCCTCCTGACTATGGAGAGATGGGGTAACGCACAACCCTTCCCTGACGCTGAGTAGGAATCTCCTGGGCAGCTTGTCTGCTCCACGTCCCTGTGGGTAACCCACTGCTTCCACCACTGAACCGCCCTGACTGCTAGGGCTAAGGCCACTCACAGTCTCTGCTGCAAATCAGCTTTCCCTCTCATGTTTACACCATCACATTTAGGCTTTGGGCTTGATGCGGATGGAGGAGAAGGCCACAGAGGTCAGGGGCAGCCAGGCTCAGGATTCGAGGGTGCTGATGCCAGGCAAGGTGGCTGAACTGACCGGGGGTAGCAGCTCATCCTAAGTCCAGAGGAAGGGTAACTAGCTCGCCGGGGTCCAGTGATGCCGGTGCCCCTGGGGAAAGGCCCAGCGCCGCGGCCGCGCCCCCACACCTGCCGCCCGCGGTTCCCTCACCACCTCATCCACGTTCGAAGCCGAAGCACACCGCCCGCCTCCTCGCGCAATACCAAGCCCTGACTGGCTCTCCCTGCCAGTGCAGGGCGGGATCGAGAGAGGCACGGCCAATCCGCGCCGAGCTGAAGTTTCCCCGGGAATCCGTGCCCGTGAGAGCGGAGCTTGTGCGCAGGCGCGGC
>VWZO01004642.1:781547-839924 GCA_013396975.1 Bucco capensis | reverse complement strand
GGGCGGTGGCGGACGCGGACGCGCGCACGCGAGGGAGGGAGCGAGGGGCAGCCGGGCTGAGGTTGGAGGCGGCAGCAGCAGTAGCAGCCGTGGAGTGGTGTCTGTCGCTTCGCGACGCCTCGCCCTCGGGCGAGTTTCTTCAGGGAGCAGTTCCCCCTCCCCGCGGCGCGCACAGGAGACCCCGTACCTTCCGCCGTCCCGCAGGCGAAGCCCTTCTCGGCTCCCATCCCGCCGGCTCGGGCAGCGCTTTGCCGCCTTCAGCCCGCCCCCCGCGGGCGGCCTCGTCCTCCCACCATGGCTCTCTGCCGGCGCTTGGTCCGGCTGGCCGCCCACCTGCAGGACCCGGGGAAAGTGGCCGCCTTCCAGCGGCTCTGCGGGGTGGAGGGGCCTTCGGGCTGGGCCGACGCGGAGCAGCGAGCTGGAGGCCGGGGGCCAGTGCTTAACGGCGGGCCCCCAGCTGCGGAGCAAGCGGGAGGGCAAGGGCATCCCGCCGGGAACGGGACCGTGCCCGGTGGGTCGGGCCCCCCGCAGCGGTGGAGGAGGAGGCCGCGCCGCAACTCCCTCACCGAGGAGGACGGCAGCCAGGAGTTCTCCACTCGCAGCCGCTTCCTCTACTATCTCTTCAGCCTGGGAACGGAGCTGGGCAACGAGCTCTTCTACATCCTCTTCTTCCCTTTCTGCATCTGGAACTTGGACGCCTGGCTGGGGCGGAGGCTTATCATCATCTGGGTGTGGGTGATGTACCTGGGGCAGTGCACCAAGGATGTCATCCGTTGGCCGCGGCCTGCCTCCCCGCCCGTGGTGAAGCTGGAAGTCTTCTACAACTCCGAGTACAGCATGCCTTCCACCCACGCCATGTCGGGCACCGCCATACCCCTGGCGCTCCTGCTGCTCAGCTACGGCCGCTGGCAGGTAATGCTCACCATGTCCTTCTCCCTGTGTTTTCCAGCCCGCGGTGTAAGGTTGTGACAGGCTTTGATTTCTTTTGGGAGCGGAAGTGGCTGAGTTTGTGTGTGAAAATGTGAAATAAATATGAAATTCGTGCCTTTTTCCCCTCCCCAGCCCCTCCCAGCCCCCTCATTTATTTTTCTATAGTCCGAGCAAGTACTCGATAACAAGAACTGTGCTAATAGTCCTGCCCTCCGAATGGAAGTTCTGCTGACTTTGTTAATGGCTAGCTCAGTATGCATTAACAGTCTGCATTTTGTTCTTGTGAGTTTGTTTTCAACTTATTTCTTGTAGTGCTTTGCACAAAGTCTGGTATTTTTACAGGCGTGTTTTTTCTGAGTGAGAATTCGGGGAAGAGCCAGGAGCTAAAGGGCTTTTTGCTGATCCTTCTTTTCTTTGAGTCACTTTGTAGCTTTAGTCAGTTCGTAGCTTTAGCCTTTTCTTTAACGCTTTCAGTTTTGTTACCTGTAAACTGGAAATGATTATCTGTTTTGAGGAGTACATATACTTTCATGTGATTTTACAACTGTTAATGTGCTAATAATTAGTAGGAACCGATAATCTCTGATCTTTACAGCACCTTCATTCGGCAAAATCGTGAAGTCTGCTTATTGCACTTTGGGTCAATAGATTAAGTTAAAATAATGCTGTTGATCATCTGGTTTACACATGCTGCAGCTTGCATGTGCTTGCTTGCTCTTAGCGGTATAGGCAACAGTAAGAACTCCAAATAAAGCACAACACGCATTCAGCTCTAAATCACTGCACGAATGTTAGTAGTAAATGAGGGAGAAGGGTTTCCCAAGCAACAAATGTTCTGGGTAAGGGTTTTGAGGACTCTGTGTGTAACATTGAAGAATTTATGCAAAAAGTTGACTCTTAAGTTGTTAATGTTTACAGTCAGATGTGTATTGTATTGGTAGAGAGAACTCTTTTTAAGCTTTATGCAGGGTCTAAACACTTCTCAGTTACTGTTGACAATCACCAGTTGTCTGCTGTCACGGCGTGACGCTTTGTGGCTGTATCTCAGCATGTAGAATGAGTGCCTGAAAGGAAAGAGTTAGTTGGAGGTTAGAGATTCTGTTTGGTCTCTCTTTAACCGAATTTTATGTATCTATCTACTTCTGCAAGGTGATACAGTGTGTCCAATAGAAGGCCATGAGGGATTGGTATTCTTTGGTAGGAAAGTGCAAGAGCTGTGTAGGTATCAAGTAATGTCATGTTTTGTGGGTATTTATGAAATAAATATTTGGAGTTTTGTCATGAGATGCTTAAAGTTTGTCTGTTTTAAATGACTGTCCAAAATCTCAGTATTTGGTTATTACTTGTTAGATATATAAGGCTGATGTCAGTTGGAAGAATGAACTGGATTTCTATTTCCTTGCATGTGGGAAACCTTATTTAGTAGTATCAGTCAATTAGCTATTCCCAGACTGATGTCACATGTACGAAGGAGAACCCAGCTTGATTGCTTTTATAGAACCAGCACACTGACAATGTGTGAAATAGTATTTCTGTCAGCGAACCAAGTTCGATCTTCAGTTTGCCAACCTTGCAACTGCAGTCTCTGAAATACTGTGCTAATTGACTAAACATTTTTATAATGAATGAATACTAAGAAAACATAAATATTCAGCCTTTTTTAGAACCATGCTCAAGAGATGAGGAAGCAAAGTGTTTGACTCTTAATTTTGATTCCTTTTTCCTGTGAAATGGATATGAGTAACAGACCTCTAGGAAACCAAGATCTACCATTTCAAAATGTTCATTTAAAAAAACCCCATCACTCTGATTTTTAAATTACTTCCAAATATTAATCAGAAGTTAACCTATGACATATGGAATATATTTTGATTCATCTCTGAAGAAAATTAGGCTTTTATCTAATGTTTCTGTTGTTCCCCATATTTTATTTGCATTGAAAGGGAATAGAATCCATATCACAAACTTTTCTCATGCTTTTCTGGAAATAGATGAGGTTAAAGGGTGACCTCAGAACTTCTTAGAAAACTATTATGATAAAGGATGTTGTAATAACTCTGGTTTTTATTAAATTATACATATTTATCAGTAGATATAGATGATTAGTTTTAAACTTGTTAGCAAATGTTGGGGTACAGTCTTTTAGTATAAGCCAGTGTTGCACAGATTCTGATCATGGTGAATCCACATCTTGGGACTGTTTGTTCAGAAAAATCATAGTGGAGCAAGACTGAGTGTGAATTTAGGCAGATACAACTCTATCTGGAGGGACTTTTATTTTGAAATACAAGTAACTTTGAGTGTGTCGCTTTGAAGTTTATACTAAAGCAAAGAAAGCCACTCTTGCTTTAAAAGAGGTAACTCCAGAGAGGAGGGATTCACTTTCCTGTATAGCTTATTTGGAGTTTGCTTTAATTGGGCTATGACTTCCTAGAATAGTGTAATTGATCTTTTCTATCAAAGACAATCCTTAGTCTTTTCTCATGAACAGCATAGAGAACAGAGCAAAACTGCCTTTATTTTTCTAGGTAAGGCCCAAAATGTCCATTCAAAAACATTTAAAAAGAAAATTCCAGTAGGTTTTCTTTTAACCTGTTGAATTAAGTTTGTGTTTTCCTAGTTTTCAATACCTATTAGTAATCCTATTACAATTACTTTCCTCTCAAGTAGTATTCAAAAGGTTTTTTGACTATACACAGTAAGCCAAAAATATTTGCTTATAAATGCAGTTGTTTAAGTAAAATATTTTTAGAAATTATGTATTTTAAAGATGGCCATGTCACTTTCACAATTGAACTTTGAACATAGGGAATGCTTTAGAAATTATGTGTTGAGATAATTTACTTAATAGCTAGCTGTTCTGTCCATTATGGAATATAACTTTACAATTTCTCCTTATATTATGAGATCTTGCCTGAAACTTTTTATTCCACTTATGTAAACTTTATTTATTTAATATTGTTAAAGTCTCAGCAGGAGAAATCACTTGTTTCAAAGACCCTTGAGTAACCTTGAAATACAAAGCTCAAGTCAAAGACTTATGAGACTTTAGATGTTATAGATGTGATTTTTTTTCTTTCTCTCTTTGAAGCTCCAATGCCCTGAAAGAGGAGGACAAACACTTAAAAGGCAGTGAGATTATAGTTCTTAAAACGTTATAGGAAAAATTAAACTTTTATCACATTGGGGAAAAGCTGCTTTCTTTGAAGTATTGACAGTTTGAGCCAGGTTGGCTTATATCATGTCCTGAACAGGGAGGAAGAGATACTGTGAATTGCTAATTATCTAGAGAAATCTCCAGAAGTCTAAGAATGAGACTACATGGAAAAGTCTTGTTTATATTTTGATTACTTTGAACTGGTGATTTCAAATAGATATCAACACATTTTATTAGAAATGGTGCTTGCGTTAGGATGCTACCGCACTGTCACATAACCCTGCTGTATTAATTTGAGGAGAGGTAAAAAAACCCCAAAACTGTCAGGAAGACAGCAAAGACACTTTTCTCCCAGAGTTTCTGCAGAATGCAGCCTGGTTTTAACAGTAGTTGTCTGGATTAGGAAGTGATGGGTTTGCACTCCTTCCTGAGCTCTGTGTTAACAAGCTGAGTCAGGAACTGCTGACTCTCACTGTAGGCCACTGAACGAACTTTAAGTTGCAATTCCTCAGGAGCCCAGAGCCTTGATTGATGAGTACCTGGCCTCTGTAACTACATTAACCAAATGGATGAATGTTCAAATAGACTTGTCTTCTGGAGCAGTTTAGATCATTAAATATGACAGCGTTGTCCTTCCTGTGTGCTTGTCTGCTAGTATTTTATATGCAAATCCTGTTGTCAGTGACTGTCTTTTCCACCCCACTGATGATAATGGCGACCTTGATAAGCACTACTCTTAAACGTGCAGCAGAGTGCATCTATTCTGTAATGGCTTCTTTGGCTGACACACCTAAAAGTATTTTTCAGCTTTTTATTAGTGCTCTACTGGCTTTCAGTAGTATTGATTATGTAAGAATGTCATGTGTGGTACCATGTAAAATACCCTTCCAGAAATTTCATCTGCACCATTACTTTTGTCAACCAAAGCTGGTACTCTAATCAAATGAGTTTGACAAGGTCTGTATTGGGATTTCAGGGAGACAAACATCATTCTCTGATTCTGATTGACCTATCACTACTAAATACTGCCTCTAGAATAGTTGACCTGTTCCCTCATTTCAAAAGGCTAACTTCTTTCAGATCCCCACTAGGAATGGAAAATAGTTGGTTATTGGTGCTGGATGAATAGTCCAATCACAACACTGCTATGGTGAGAGTTTTACAGAAAGTGGGAAAATCCTGGTTTTAAGTGTCTGGCCTTGTTGAAAGGCTTGCATTATCAGTAAGATGGATGCAATGATAAAGCTGGAAGCTACACATAGGAGGTCATCTTTTATATGTGAAGTCTGTGTGTAAGAGCAAGTATAGATTCCTTTCTGAAAGAGGTACCTCATCTATCAGAAAAGGCCAAATGGATTTTAGCTGAAATACTAAAATGTGAAGAAACTTAGAGAGATTCATGAATGTCTAATTGGTTTTCTTACATGTGTGGTGTTTTTTTAAATAAACAATCAAAAAAACCCTCTTCTGACGTGATAAGCTTGGCTGAAGGGGTGATGTGAAAACCAAAATTGCTCACACAACGAAGAGCGCTAGAGAGCAAGAGATGGGAATTTGGAGGGTCAGCACTGTCCTTGTTATCTGTATTTGAACTGTAAGGTTGTCTTGTGTGGACTGTAGAAAAGAATCTAGTTTATTTGTAAAGGAAGCTGGAAAAAGTTGTATGGCCTGTCTGATTCAGGTAGTCAGTTGTTACAAATCTCATTGGAGAATTTTGCCAGAGGTATTCAGCAGCCTGTCCTGTTGACTGGCATTAAATATATTTTCCATTTTTGCATAAACACTTCTTCAGTTAATGTAGGGGATCTTGGGGGTGGGGTATGTAAAAGCAAATGCTTTAAGTTAGCTGCAGAGTTTTTGAAGCAAAGATTCAAAGGAAATACTTTTCAAGCAATTTTTTCTGTTAGTGAATTATACATGTGTAAAGCACTCCTTATACTTTCAAACAGGGTGTGTTGATTAAACCTGAGAAGACCTGAGTTTGCAGAGAAAAATGGTTTTTAGGTGTTGGGGGCATAAGCAGAGCAAGCTGTACATGATTCTTGCTGGGTGTGTTCAGGGAGGGATTTACTTTTCTTGTAATTACTTAAAGGAAAAGTAGTAACAGGCTCTAATCCCTGTTGTAACTCAATTTGTTTTCAGATGATGTGTAGCAAAAATTAAGCTTTGCCGGCCCTGCAGGGAGTTATGAAGTGAAAGTTTTATCTTGGAATTTAAGGAAAAGTTCCTCATAGTGACATACAGCACTCTAATTTTAATGCTTTTTTGATGTCAAGATTGGTCAGTGGAAGAAAGAAGGAAATAATTGGTAAATGTAGCTTAACCAGTATTATTTATGACGTGGCCTCTTTTGAAAAGACACCTTTGTCTGTTTATTTTTACTAAATTAACTGGTAAGTGATCTTTCCTTGTTAACCGTCCTCTTTCTTTTCTTCTGCTCCCTCTAGAAAATCATTTGCGCTCTGCTTTTTGTACTCATTTCGCAAACTCATGTCTCAAAATCATTCCTGTAAACATTGGTTTTGGCTTTTTATGACTATTGCCAATACAATACCTAAATATCTTACTAGAAACAAGATGCAGCAAGTGCTGCTTGGATTCTTTGACTGAACTCTAGCCCAAAATAATTGTCTCAAACTCAAGCTGCACTTCTGAGTTATCATACGATTAAAAAAGATCATCAAGTAATACTGTAGAACACAAAATTAAAAAATCATTTTGGAACCCTTTATGGATGCTGGAAGCTTCTCCAGCATAGAGTGCTTTAAAGAAATGAGCATCTAGAGTGTGTTTTAAGAATATTTCATTATGAAAGAAGGAATTTTCTGACCTAGGTCAAAGCTTTTGGGACAGATTGTTTCCTTATGAGCATTTTTAAACAATGGTTATGTTATTAAGACTCTTGGCAAAAAGTCAGATGAAGGGGAGGAAGGAGGATAGGCACTCAAGGGAAATGTTTTCTATGTGATCCAGTCAGAAGCTTGCAAGCCCTTTTTGGAGGATGTAGTCTAATAAAATGGGAATTTCCCATTAAAAACATAGGACATAAAATTCTTAAAGAATTACTGGGAGCAGTTTCACTGCTGTTTTCCAAGTACGACAAATTTGATTCAGTTTAATTGATTAAAACAAGATTCTGGATTTGAGAACCAAAATTGAGGACTGAGAAGATGAATAGTTAACTCAGTCAGTGTTATTTCTAGCTTTTTCTTGAATATGTGAATTTAAGAAATCAATTAACCTTTTTTTAAGAACATGTTTGGTGATCTGTCCCTTAGTCTTATACATCAAGACTGGGACACTTTTCTTAATGAGTGTGATGCCTTCAAAGAAACACCCATCCAAACATTTAAAAGTCAAGATACCAACAAAGCTATTTTTTAATCTATGTGTTGCATTTGTCTCTATCTCCAATCTCTGCCTTGCTGTTAATTCCATCTGCCTCCACTTCATCTTCTAATATTGTATTTGTACTATATGGTTATGCATATTATCAAAGTTATTCTGGCCTTTGGAAAAATTATTTGTTCAAGCTGCATAGCAGAGATTTGGAATGTGGACTACTTTCATCAAGGAGAAAAATGCCAGCTTAATGCTGATTTTTGAGTCAACATGTGATTTTAAAGTTCAGATTGAGTACTATGCAAGTGTACAAGGTTAAGATTTTCAAATCACAAGTTGTTTGCTTTCTTTTTTTTAAATTATAAAAAAAAAAGTATACAGTTCAATAAATACTTCCCATACTTAGAATTGTAGAACTGGCATGGTAGCTATGGGGACATAATGACTTTTTGAGGATATACATAGGATGGTCTTAACTGAGGGCATGGAGGTAGGGTTTGCAGTGTTTGTTTCTAAACTGGGCCATTTCTGAGTATCTGACTCAAAGTGACTCTAAATGTGGTCAAGAATGCAAATTTGTCAATTCTGTTATCAGAATGAGCTGAGAGAATGAGACCTGTTTTCTGTGTCTATCTCTGCCAACTGTGATCTCTGACAATCTTTCAGACCCTAATTTGAAAGGAGATTTGATGCCTGTCTGCCTTCTGATGACTAAATGAGTAAGAATAACAGTAAACTGGGGAACAGGGTAGAAGTGAATTTGTTATCTTTTGCACTGTGGTCTTCTGTAGGTCTGATCTGGTTTGCAAGGAACCATGGACTAATACTGCTTTAATAGCTTTCATTTAAGTAGAGACTTTCAGTGTGTCTATATACAACTATGTAAAAGAATGTAAACATTTATAACTCAAAGGTAATTGATAGCTGTCAGTTTTCAAATTTATGAATGCAGTATTTTCCAAAATAAGACACCCAAGCAAACCTCAAAAAAAAAAAGTGCTTAAGGCTTTCTTCTATGAATGGTTGAGATTAGTTTATATTGAAGTGTTCACATAAACTTTTCATAAAATGTGCCTAGTTTAAGTAGAAAACAGTAAAAGCTCTTTTGATTTTTTTTTCTTTGAAGATTCATTTGCAATTGAGAGAGAAGCTTTGTGAAATCTATTTATTGTAAAGCAGAGCTGATAAAAAGTGTTAATAGTCTTAAGGCACTATTATTAATAGAAGATGTTCTGGTATTTGGGAGACTTTTTTTTGTATGCCTGTGCAGTTGGAGGTTATAGATACTTAGAAATGTGATATAATCAATGCATATATGCAAAATACAGGCAGTCATTTTCTAGATAACATGCAGAAAATGTTTACTAGTACCTCCATATTGTGTTATTTTTGGACAATAATTTAGAAGTAAACTTATGGCATCAGTGCTTTTTTGTAAGAATTAAGGTGATGTATCCTGTAGGTGTTAGGACTGGGCATGCTGCTGAGCCATCTCCTTGCTGAGCTACAAGCTGTGTGGGAGTGTTAGTATTCTCCTTTAGTCACCTTGTACACTTATCCCTACATGTGATGACAGAATATGCAGTTGCCTTATCACTTCAAGGCAGGTTTTTAAACGGGTGGTACCAATTCAGTCTAGGGATTCTTGAACCCAGTGGCTGCTTTTAAAAGGTGTGAGTGAAAACAGGCCAAGGAGAAGGCAGAGTATTGTGCTTTATTTGTATTGAAGTAAGGATTTCTGCTAGTGTCTAAGGAGGCCAGCCGAACTATGGAGCCCCAAAGGGTACATACAGCTTTATTATGCTCATCCACAAGTAAGTAGTGGGGGGGTTATGGGAAGAAAATCAGACTGGTTATATGGGCAATGCAGGGAGCTATGACTATACCATAACAGGGCAGATGAAGGTTAAAACCTTCTAGGTCAAATTTTATTCCTATACTTTAGACATAAAGGTATCTTTACATTTGAAGCTTCCTTATCAGTGAGTAAAATAACTATCAATTTAGATAAGCTGATAGTTGTCCAAGTGTGCTGGTTGCATAAAGATGGGAGTGTGGAAGAGAATGCTTACTGTCGGTACTAATCACAAAACTTGTCTTAACTGTTGAATTGTGGAATATTATTCTTGAGGAAATTAGAAAAATTGTTTCGGTGATCTGCTTTTTTTTATAGTGGACTGGATACAGTACAGCTATGTGTACAAGTCATACTAAAGCTATTTCAGTAAGAATAATTTGTCTTGATTTAGGTTAAAAACTTTGTTACTTAAGAGTATATGAATCAGGGTTAAACATATAATTGACTTTTTATTGGGGACACAATAGGGAAGTATTTAAGCTCTTGGGTACAAATGCTTTTCTACAGACAAACTAAACTAGCGAGTGTTTTCAAATGTTTTAATGGGTATCTGTTCTCAGTACTATTAAAACCAGAATTAGTCAGAGATGACAGAGCCAAATACTGTTTCCAAAATCTTCTTCAGAGTTGGAGTTTGTGACACAGTTTCTTAGGCAAACATATTCTCCCTTGAGAGTTCCTAAGAGGAAGCATGTCTTTTCATTTCCAGAATTTATTCTGCTCTCCCTGCTGTTTATAACTATCAGCTTAGGATTCTTATAACATGACTCCTCACATATACTTTTTTTCCTTCATACTCCTTGTTCTTAGGATCTTTCTGTTAAACTGCTCTAACATCATCATCTCCCCTACAATGCCAACATCTTACCTGCAGTATCATTAGCTGCTATAGCCTGCTGGGCTTGGCACATCATTGATCTTCCTATGCTCCAGCTTCTGTTTCTGTCAGGTATTTCAGAAATGCAGGAGACGTCTCTGTTAAAGAAAAGCCTTACTCCTGGTTGGAGCCTGAAAGCATAGGAGATATGTGCCAGGAAACAAGAATGGACATATGGTATCAGGTGATGGACAAAACAGCTTGAAACTTTCAACTTGTGTGAACACATGCAAGCACATTCTACCACCAAGTAATTGTAATGCTATAAAATTCTCTGGTCAAGAAGGTTGCGTTGCTTCAGGAGGTAGTAAATCTTTCCTTGCTAGTCTCTGACAAACAAGAAGTCTATCTTCCCAGGCTTTCATCTTCCAGAGTGTGTGAAGAGGTACCGGAAGTTCCTCTGTACTTCAGAGGATATAGGGTACACCTTTCCCTGTATATACAGCATTTCTGCNAGGGGCCACAGAAGACCCCAAGTGATTTTCAGGCTGCGCCTGTCTGCTTTGGTAGTCCTCAGAGGAAAGAGTGGAACAGCACCATGCAGAGAGGTTGTGGACTCGAATATTCTCCTGGAGCAGGCAGTATTACTTCTACCCTGAGAGCAATGTAAATAATGGTGGACATGTAAGGGGGATGAGTGATGGTGCAGCTCCTGTCATAATATATTCTGGTGGCACAGCATATAGGGTACAAGGATTACTTTTATGGCTGCTATAACAATGTCAGCATCTGATAACTCTGCAGTCATGTCTTGAGTGCAACCTAGTTGCTGGTGTATTGCCCATTATTAGCATAATTCTGTAAGGCAGGAAATTGCATTTGTTCCTTCAGCATTTCGGTTAGAAATGAGTCATTAAGTGCATAATTTTGTTTAGGTACAATTTGTAGATGAATGAGGTAGAAAACAAGACAAATGTTGCTACAGGAATTAAAGTTTAAGCTAGATGTAACACAACTGTGAGCTGAGCATTTAGAATTGATTTTAATGTCAAATCTGTTTCTTAGGTGAAACATAAGATTCATGGTATTCTGAGAATTTTTTTTTGTCATGCTTTACATGGTCCTGGGGCTGAGAATTTGTAGAATGTTGGAATAATGCAGAAGACTGATGGTCATCTCTCAAACCTTTCATTGAAAGACTGTTTTAGAAGCTTGTCACTGTTAAATGACTTGACTCTGTTAATTGACTTTCTCCAATAAGATTAAAGATACTTTATCTAGTTGTTTTGATAGTCTACCCTCAGACTACCTATAAAAGGAGCAAGGGAAAGGGCAAGAAAACTGCCTGTAGTTCTTAGTATGTCATTCTGAGATTTGTGTGCATGTAGACTGCTTCCTGCTTATATTGAACATGTTTATCATTTCTTTCATGTAGGAAGTGAAGAAATTTTGGAAACATGCCATTTTGTCTTGTGACTGCTTCTTTTATAGAACTAACGCTTTTTTTAAATACCAAAAAAAAGGAAGCTGTATGTTGTCTTGCACAACACTTTTTAATATACTAGTGGGGCAAGTATTTCTTTCTGTGCTGTAAGATGTGAATTAGCATGCCTATATCCAAAACCTAAGAAAGATAAAATGCTAAGTTCTTACACATGCTGTGTGCTTATTTTATTTGTTCCTAGTAAACTGTCCTTATTAATAAAAATTACTCTAGCAGAAGATGGAAACAATTGCAAATAATTATTTGATGGGTTCTGTCAATAAATGTGGATTGCAAGGGGAAATTTATAGGTTTGTAGAAAATGAAAAAACTATTCTAGGAGTTTCATACTGGCACTCAAGAGATTGAGTCAAGGATTGTAGAAACTCTAAAACACGAAGAAATTGAATTTAATCGTAAATTATTAAGAGTTCTTCCTTTTCAGGAGTAAGATGAAGCTATTAGATTCTGCCTGGAGTAATTGGTAACAGTGCTAGTAGCTGCTTCACTCAGTTTAAAACTGTTCCACAGTTTATAACACAAGGCTTGTCACTGCCCATATTGCCAATTTATGAGTCATAATGTGGCAAGACTAACTGCTACAAAGATCTATTAACTTCTTACTGCTTTGTCTAAGAAGAGTAATGCCCTGAAATTCATGTATCCTGAATGCAAAGGAAGAGGACAAGGAGAAAGGTTGGAAAGTTTGACTTAAAGTTTTGATTTCATGAAAAGTGGACTTGAGGTGGCCTAATAGGCTTGGGTAGGCTAAAACACAGAAAAAGGTAAGCATAAGTTGCATGAATTTGAATTAATTATAGAATTCTTATACAGTGATTTTTTTTTAAATTTCTTTTTAGCCAAATCCTAAAAGAGTCTCTCAATTTTTCCCTACCAGTATCCCCTTATGTTTGGACTGACCCTTGCATTCTGCTGGTGTTCTTTGGTTTGCTGCAGTCGAATTTATATGGGAATGCATTCAATTTTGGTAAGAAAATAATACTACTAAACTTTTATTTTGATGTTGTTCTGATTTCATAAACTTACATCACACTTAAGTTTTTACAGTGCAGTGATTCTATAAAGATTTTTTTTTTAGAATGTCCTACCATATAGGAACAGAGTACTTATATTTATTCAGCAGAGAAATTGATACAATAGCTATAAGTGGATGTCAAGCTTCTGTTAATTTATACTTTTTTATCAATTCAATCTACACTTAAAACTTAGCTGATGCTTATTAGTGGTTTTAGTGCAAAAATTGATGGCTACACTAAAGCATAAACTTATTTTTACTCTGTAGAGGAAAGATTAATTTTGCAGCATGAGAGAGTGGCTGTAATGTCCACTTGGGTTCCATGTCAGCCACTCAAACCATGTACATTTCGGAGTGCCATGCTAAATGCTAGGGTTTCACTTCACTGTCATCTTAAAAAGGATAAAAAAAATTAAACTGGAGTACAAATGCATGCAATGTAAAAAAGGGAAAACAAGAACACTACAGAACAGTAATCAGAATCCAAGACTGCTAATAAGGATGGTTAAAGAGGTTTTTGAGGATCACTTGCTGAAAGAAAAGCTAACAGGTAGAAAATGGTAAACCTGGTAGTGAATGGCAAAGCTGGTATAGATGAACACAGTGTAAAAGGAGAATGTGAAAATAAGGTGGCTCAGAAAAATGGAATGGCATATTTGCATTAGTGATTAGGAGGGTTTCCAGGCCAGAACTGTTAGTCTGGAGGATGATGGGATGAACTGATACTTCAGCTGACAATGTCAGTTGACAGGTAATGTGTTCGAACAAAATCGTGCAACAAATAGTGATGCAGCATGTAGACTAGGTTATTCAGCAGCTTCATATCTGAATCTTATATAGTGTTTGAGTCAATACAGTTAACCATGTGTTGCCTGTAATATAAATCAACCATGGTGCCTAAGTTTGGGTGGGGGCGGTGGCAAATACAGCAGAAAGTTGCTGTGGTTGCTTCTCAAAACTTTCATATCAGTCAATTGTATAAGAGCTTTTATCAAGCATTCAATTAGTGGAAGTGAATAGAAATGATTCATTGAAGACAGAGTAATACAAATACTGCTGCCAAAAGTCTCATCTCCTGACTTATGTGGAAAAGCTGATAACGCATGAGAATGAAGGTGATCTGGTTTCTGGTGCTTGGATTTCTAAAAAGCTTTCAGCAAATTCATTCTTAACTAAAGATGACAAAGTTCCAGATAATTATCTGCAATTGAGTGATTAATCAACAGTAACTGAAAATTAATGCTAAATTAAAAAATAGACTACTCTTTTAATTAAGAAAAGACATTTATAAAGCAATAATAAAACTGAAAATCAAGTATGAAACCACAGAATTCACCTTTTCTTCAATAGCTGAAAACAGTTCTCTGTTTGTGCAGTATTGTTAATTCTGAAGCCAGAGTGGAAAGTTTGAGCTGCTCTAATGCCTAGCTGCAGTGGTCCTTGACTGCCTCACCAGCTATTGCTGCCAGCATACCTGTGTTGGCACCCAGGCACTTGGATCCAGTGTTGAGCTGTTCCAGTAAACTAAGTTGGCAAATCTAGCTGGGCTAGCTTTGTGTGGGCTGTAGGCTGGAATCCCCCAGCATTGGACAGGGACCATTGTAGCCAGCAGAGAGGTAGATCTGCAACTTTGTCTGTTTGATCACGGATTATTTGATCATAGCTTCATTCGTGATCATTCATTACCTGATCATGATACAGATGTTCCTATTAATAGGTGATCAAATGCAATTCCTTACATTATCTTTAACATAAAGATTTAATGTTGTACGCTACACAAGAAAAGATGGGAATCCACAAATCACCTTTAGATAAAGGGCAACTAAGCTTGTTTTCTTGATAATGTAACTTAAATTTACACTGAAACCATATCTTTCTCTCTCTTCAACAGGATGTGATTGCTGGATTTCTCTATGCTATTCTCATCTTGGTTGTCTTCCATCCACTTGTGGACCTGATTGATAACTTCAACTTAACTTACAAATATGCACCCTTAATTATCATCAGTCTCCATTTAGCCCTGGGCATCTTCTCTTTCACTCTAGACACCTGGAGCACATCACGAGGAGACACAGCTCAGATACTGGGCTGTGGTGCTGGAGTAGCCTGTGGCTCTCATGTTAACTACATAATGGGTCTAGAGCTAGATCCTCCTCCCAATATGTTACCTTTATCTCTTTCCTCTCTGACAGTGACTGTGTTTGGAAAAGCCATATTGCGATTGTTGATTGGAGTAATAGTTCTGCTGTTAACAAAAGTAGCAATGAAAAAAGTCACTATTCCACTGGCATGTAAAATATTTCGCATACCGCATGACGATATACGGAAAGCAAGACAGCGCATGGAAGTGGAGCTTCCCTATCGCTATATTACATATGGAATGGTTGGGTTCTCCCTAATGTTTATTGTTCCTTGCCTCTTCCATTTTATTGGTCTTTCTTGATGCAGTTTTATCACTTTAAATAGGGAGAACAGAGCTAGTTGCTTTTTGAAGAGATGCACTGGTTTGGTAAGGGAAGGCCAGTGAGCTTGGCTTTAGCAGGGTCTTCACTTTAACAGCAATACATAGCAGGCAAAGCATTTAAAGAACTTTGCACATCTTTGGGTATGGTATGGGGCCAGAAATAAGTAGCAGTTTGCAAGAAGTGCTGAACTCTGTAAATGCTATGTCTAGACTTATTGTTGTAGCAAAGTCTCTGTGTGTGTGTGTGTGTGATGCAATGAATGTATCTGAATGTCTGTCATACTGTACCTGCATACATTGGCATTTTAACAGGTATGTCTGACAGCTAAACAGAAAGCTCCATTCATGCTCTGTTTGCCATTTCATAGTAATTTATTCAAGTTGTTGGACCATAGACTGCTAAATTTGCTTTTCTCTATTCTTTCCTGAAGTCTTGCTTTAAGATATTTCAGCTAACAGACATTTCTAATGGACCAAATTTGTAATGAGGTTCAATTTTTCTAAGAAAAAAAACCCCAAAACCAAACAGAAGCCTCTTTCTTTAGCCCCTTCTTCGATTAAAATCTAGATTGGCATTGGTAGATATCACTAGCATATATATGATTCAGGTACTGTATTTTATGTTTTAATAACTGTGCCTTTCTGTTGCTAAAGTAAGAAATGCCATATATACTGTGATGTAAAAAATGCCTAATTTTATTTAAAATCCTATGTAATTAGGCAGATATTTTTAAAAGTTAGATTGTCTGTGTTGCTGGCATGGTTCAATTAAATCGGAATATTCACTTTAAAATGATCAAAATTGCATAATGACCCAAGAATTGTATCCTTAAGAACAAGATTTTGTAAGTATTTTTAATGTATATTGTAAGTTACTGGAAGAGGATATATTTTTCTGGAGATTGTTTATACAGTGGACAGATATTCAAAATTAATTATCTAAACATATAAACAATAAAAGCACCCCATTCTGCAAAGAAATGGGCCTCGCTTATTATTTCAAACTAATTTAGGACCCTTGTTTTTACATATTTGCTTAGAAAATATAGTCCTTAGCCTAGAAAAAAAATATGTATTTTTAGGTATTAACATGGTATAATTAAAGGTGATAATCACTTTTACCCAACTTAGATAGCTATAAGACAATATAATAATTTAAATTTTTAAGTCATTCTGATATGCAGATTGTGAGCAGACAGAACAGTATGGTCAATGCATCAACATTTTGGGCATATCTAAATTTTACTGAATTATTATGCACTTTTCAGCTTTTCATGTTCCTTTTTTGAGTGACGAGTAGAATATGACCCTTCAACTGTAATTTCATGTGCCTTTTTTGTATTTGGTTTTATGTTAATGTGTTGCCTAATCTTCTTTTATTGAAAGAGCTTTATTTATAAAAGAGCTGTTTTATTGTCTGCCCAGGCATGAATTACTTCATTTTTATATTGTGTGGGTTTGTTTTTTTTTCAGGAAAAACATGATTTGGTTAGACAGTGTAGTGATTAGACAGAACACAAAGCTTAAGCTTTTTGTAAACAATATTTGGAATTAGAAGGGGGTTTTGTATTGAAGCTCATATCTTCAGGTTGCTAGTATGTAAATTAACAAAATTAACTTTGGATCCCTTTCCTGAAAGCAGTTAAGGTTACGGTACGTTGGTGTTAGATGATGTGAAAAGCTGACTTTTCTGATGCATTTCCTCAGTGCTTTCAGCGCATTTTTCACTATGAATGTATTCAAACTGATGTATTTGAAAATGATAGTGTTAAACAGCTTCTATAGTTGAAAAAACCTTACCTAGTAGAAAATGGTTGGCTTGTTTCAGTGCATATTTCTGGTTTTGATTTTTCTGTCTGTTCCAGTTTGCAGTTTAATGCTGAATATGCAGTAAAAGGTAAACTGGTTTCCAGCATTTTGAGGGAGGGATTTCCACCAGTTTGGCTTTGCACACTAAGAGTAATTAAATAAATAGCTGGGGGGAATGTACACAAAATTTAGGGCATATTCTCTTTAACTATTATAGCTTTACAGTTTATTGTGAAAAATGTTCAAATTCAAGCACAGAAGAGACAAGTGAGCAAAACTAGATTTTAAGGTACATATTTAACTTCTAGGAACTTCCAAGTTTACAGCATAAGAGTGTTAAAGCTATCTTTTCTAGCTGTGCTCGCTCTGTTATACTATTAATGGAAAATAGAATCTACTGTGGAAGGTCTAGAATGGGTGAAAATCATAGGCAGGTAAGGCTTTCAACAGGCTAAGGAAAATTGCACTGTAGCTTATTCTACTGTTATTCATGTATTTTATATTTTTATACATTACACTGAGTAACTTCAAAATACCACATTCCATGCCCATGTTCCATATAGTCTAGTACACAGGAAACGTATATTGGAATGTTTATACAGCACCTTTACAACCCTATCTCTGAGGCTGCAACTACCTTACTGACGTTTACATGAAAAGGTTTACTAGTGTATTTTCATGTTTTGTAAGGGGCTAGGCTCAAGAGGGCAGTTTAGCACAAAATATCATGCAGTGTGAATACTGTTACAGAATAAAGAATCATAGAAATGCAAAAATCCAACTTATATATTTCTATTTTAGTATATTTTCTTTTAATAATAGCCTAAGACTCCTTCAAATCAGGCATAACAAAGCAGCAGGTAAAACTGGAGCACTTTTGTTACCCTAAGCAGTTCCTAGATTCAAACATGAAAAATGTTTCTAGTATAAGCATCAGCTGGTACCAAATTATTTATAAATAAACTTAACATAGCTTTAAAAGGTAGATAAATGTATTTTCAGAGGGACAATACACCTGAAACCTTTCATGAAGTGGTGCAAAAATGTTTTCATACGTCACTGCTAATGAACTTCCTCAGTTCCTGGTTGTATAGTCCTAAAAGAGAAATACTTCTACTTTATAGAAGTAGATATAAATACGAATTTGTCTTATTTGATTACTGTATGAAATAAAACCTGAAACTAACAATCACACAGAGTAATTTGGCAAAAAAAATTCTGTTTTCCAAGAGGCCTGAAGAGACTCGAATTAGTCTTAGACTGCCTTAAACGTAGGAGCAGTATTTTGTCTGACCAGACCCCAAATTAGAACTAACATATGCATTGCATCTTAGGTAAGTTTTAGAATCTGTTGTTTCATGTTTAGAAAAAAATCTATTACTTTTGCTTCCTCTACCATGAACTGGAGTTGAAGTGTCTTTATACTGTGTGATCACCTATGAAGCTCTTCAGTCTTTGATCATATTTGCCTTACCACTTACTCTACAAATTGGGGGAGGAGGGTGTGAATGAGCTGTTTTAAGGCAAATTAGCAAACCAAAGGGAGTTGTATTTTGTTTATTTACTTTGTTTTAAGCTTACATACAGCTTTTATCTTGCAAAAAGACCCCAGAAAGATGCTTTTCCTTTAAAATGGCAACTCTAAATGTGATATGTGATGCCTTTTTTTTTTTTTTTACCAGAACAGTGTTAAATTGTCTGGATTTTTAAAAGCTATTATGTTTTTCCTTTGCTACTGTTTTTTATTACTGTTTTCAGTATTTTTTACTCCATTTCTTGCTTATTTTCCAGGAAGTGTCCTGAACTTTTTGTAAGCAATTACCACTTATGTGAAGATTGTAATTTTGAACTTGTAAATACTTAAGGGCTGTTAGTGGCTGTTGGCTGCTCAAATACATAACAACAAACCTTGCATGCTGTAAGTAAATACATCTGTTGCGCTAAAACTTGTTTCTATTTCAGTGTTTGCTTTCTCAATACAAAATTGATATTTTCCACAAACAATACATAGGCTATTTAATAATTCACTGGTATGAAGGGACATTGCTGCTTAAATCCTATTAACTTTACTGGGAGTTCTGCACCTAGTTCCTTCCCTGTTATGTTGAAAAAGAACTCCGAAGGCCATGTCCATACTCTGACATGTGTGCAGGCAGCAGTATGTGTGAAGTGACTTGCCTTCTAAGGTGTAAATGTAACATCCTTGCTTTTGAGGTCTAAGAGACTGTTGTTTTTAAAAGCATACTTCATCTAGTTTTTACAAGACTTTTAAAGGGCTTAACTTGGAAGCTGTTTCTTAGTAGCTGGAACTGGCTGTACATTTGCACCACTTAATTGATGCTTTCCCCTCTGTACCATAATTGTGCTGCATGATGAGATCCCAGAACAATGTCAGTAGATAAAATGATGACAAGGAGAATTGATTTCTTGGGGTATTGTGACTCAACTTACTGTAAATTGATTCATTGGTGGTTTTTTGGTCTAATGTGGAATGTTTCTGTTTCTAGATTATATAATTTATTTCTATATTCAACAAAGGACTTTGAGGAAGCTTTGACTTTGTGGGAGGAAGTCTCATTGAATGATTTCATGCCAGAACTTTATTCTAGTGCAAAGCTTAAGTGGCCTTTTTGTTTCAGCAAAAAATATGTAAGCCTATTTTAGAATTTACTGTAAATACTGTATTTGTCAGATCAATAGATTACTTGGGTCACTAATGTTGGTTTTCTTCCTGTAAATACTACTTGAAACAAAGTAGTGTTTTGGAAACAAAATGTGATCTTGTTTGGCAGAGAGAATATAGCTCTTTAGGGGCTCTCTAAAGAGTGAAAATCACATACTGGAGTTGAAAGCAAACTTAACTATGCATTAGAAAAATTTCTGTGCTCTCCAATGTGCACCAGAGCTAACTTGCATGTTAGTAAGAGTCCATTTAACAAAACGAAGCAAAGCAATATGTGCTTGCAGAGTATAATTAGTAACTGTTCCTGTAGGATCAAAGACTAATAGAGGGTACATAGGAGAACACTACCTTAAAGATATTGAGCAGTAAATGTAAATTAGAAGTCTTACCAAGTTTGAGTATTTTATTATTCACTAAACATTGACTAAATTAGTCATTAAGTTTGTCCCACAACTGTGTTTTTGTTGGAAGGTGTAATGAAAGACAAGGGTGATAATCCTGAAATGGAAATTAGATTTTAAGACTATTCTAGATGTCTGAAGTATCAAAACTGAAAAAGATAAATGCAGGAGCTAGTAACCTGAAAAGTAAGAGCAAAGTCTGAGGGGAATTTTGTATTAAGTTTAATGCACTTAAAAATTATGCCAAAATTTGGCCTATACTTGATTTATATGAAATCTGTAGTACAATATATATGTGTAATATATTACTTACTGGAGTTTAATTTTTTATATATAGGTTTTTTCTTGTTCTTGCATTCCCTGATAAACGCAAGTGTTCATAAAATATAAAACAGCTTTGTCTGCATAAGATAAAGCTGTACATTAGTAGTGTTTTGGGAAATAATGCAGTTGTAACTCCCAGTCTCTTAACCTCTTGGAGAACTTTTTTTTTAAAAAAAAAGGACTTTCAAATGCAAGCCCTGAGTTATTTGAGTATCATATAATAGTTGCTGTATAATACTGTACAACTGATGTGTTAGAAATTAATACATCAGACCTTTTTGTTATATTGTTGTTAATGATTTTGTACTCACTGTACACTTTCTGCAGTTAACTAATATTTAAACTCATATTGACTGGTAACTGAAGTGTCTTCATCTGCAATGAGTGAGTAATAAACTACTGTTGGATTCAGATGTGTTCTGTTGTCTGTTCCTTCTAGTGCTGAGGGATACGTGGTTGGACACACACCATTCACAAGAAACTTGCATTTGTATTATCATATAGCAATAATTGTTAGAACAATATTGTCTTTTAAGGTGTGGGATTTAGATGCAGAAGTTAGGAAGAAGAATGAGGAAATACTGAAATGAGGTTTTCCACTTTCCACTGTTGCAAAATCTGGGCTGTTTAGTTTCATATACTAAATGATAAAACAATGTAATGAATATGGAAGCATACCCTTCTCTAACAGACAAGAAACTTGCTTTCTGGGAAAGTGCCTGTTGTGGGGAAGAAGTTTCACAAATTCTGAATCTGTTGAGTTTGGGTTTCCAGCAGATAGCTGACTATTGCTTTGACTTATGCTGCAGGTTTAGTCCAGTGAGATAGCTCTGTGCTTACATGAAATCAGAATCCTCATGGAAAACAACCACATGAGTTTTTATCCTGTTGGGTCACCTTCCTGTAACCTCTCACCTCCCAAATCTGCTTTGAACTGGCCAACTGTGGGTGGTTTTTCCCAGGCTATTTAATATCTGGAGATTTTCATGGAATGCATGTAGGCAGTATATTTGCATGAGCTTTACCCCCTTAGTAAACCAGACTAATTTCAAATGCTGTGAATTTTGTTTTACCATGGTCCCAGGATGCTTTAACTGCTAATGTAATATGTAAGCATGAGAAAGTATTAATACATTTGTATATTCATATTAACTTTAAGTAGCTTTAAGTTACTTTGAGAAGTGCAGGAGAAAATATTAGCATAACTCTTGCTTCCTCTCCTCCTGCAGTTATACAATGCCTGGTGGGGAAGTTTTGAGCAGTTGTCTAAATAGTATTGCAGAACACACTAGAGGGGTGGAAACTGCCCCTTGAAAGGAAGCTGTACGCAGTTTAAGATCCCTTTAAGGGGCACTGTGCAGCATTTCCCCTTCTCTTGCTAACAAGAAGGATTTGTATGGAGCTAGTGTACAAGATTCTACTTTTTATATAAGGTAAGAACTCATACTTTTATGCTAGGCAGATCACCTTGGAGATTGCTATGGTCAGTTTGGTTTTTTATCCTACCAAGGCCTTTTTGTCCTGTTAGAGCTGTCAACTTGGCCAGTAGAATGTTGTGGGGGACCATGTCAAAGGCCTTGCAGAAATCCAGATAGATCACATCCACAGGTTGTCCCTTGTCCACTGAGGTAGTCACACTATCCTAGAAAGCCACTAGGTTTTCAGCAGTTAATGTTCTCAGGATCTTAAACATCACTACAAACTCAACAAAGCTTATTTTCTAAAAGTTCTCTTAAATATCTAAAAGGTAATTTGACATGATAGTTTAGCAAACATAAGCAGAAAGTAGGTTCTGCTTCCATATCAGTTAAAGACAAATTCCCCTGAACTATTTAATCCATCACATGTCTGATTATCTCTCCTGATATGCTGGTAGCCATATTTAGATAATTCCTGCTGTAGAGAATTCAATCCTGGTGGCTAATCAAGTCCACAACTGCCTTGGGAAGATTGTCCAAAAAATGCCTGTTATGAATAGTTACTTTGCAATTGCTAATCTCACACTGGTTAAGCAAAGGGATGTAATCATGTTTGCCTTGTACAGAATGATTACATTTCAGAACATGATGACCCAGATTTCTACTAGACTGCAAAGATTTATACTGAAAATTTAGAGAGGCTGTTACCTGTGCTTCTACTGTACACAGAATGTACTTTATTCTTTTTTGGTATTTTACTGTTTACAGTATTATTCATGTTGTAATGGCTACTAACGTCTTAGTTGTTATTGCTGTGGACTACAGTGGATCAGTTGCAGGTGCTGAAATTATAAATAAAACTGTTACTCAAATTGACACACACTGCTTTAAGATTTACAGTATTTTCTCTGGGCTGATGTTAAGGTTTGAAGGAATAAAAGTTGCCAGCACCTTTAAGACAGTGGTAAAAGCACAAAGTCAAACCAGTTCAGCATTCAGATGGATTTCATACCAATGCTAATTAGCACTGCATTGTGCTTGCCTTGCAGCAGCAGTTCTGTTCCTCCCTGATGCATTGGCCTTGTGACAGTACTGGGATTGTGTCTAGACTTCAGGCTGACTAACCTCACTAATACATAATTGAAAGAAAAATAAAAAATTCCTAGGGTCGGGTTTGGCTCTTTTCACTTCGAGGCATGTCCAGGCACCTTTTCTAAACATCTGGTTGCTGAGATGTCTTTCTGGACAATGCAAATGTCTATTTCAAAATTAATATGTAAACCACTTCAGTAGTTATGCAAACACTGTGTCTATGATACAGCAGTTCTGAAATATGTATCTGGTCTGAGAGCCTAGTGCTTCTTTCCTGAATGTGGATGTTTAAGGGACAGGTCATCTGTAACTGATCTTGGTGTCAACCAACTTCAACTGGACTTGGAAGAGCTTTGCTTGAAGCAAAGATAAAAATGTTAAGCCCCCACTCCACAGGAAAAAAAGGGTACAGCATGTGGAATTTGAGGGGGAAAAAAAAAATCCATGCTGTTAAGCTTTTCCCCCCCAAAAGTCAATAGGCAGCAGATTTGAGCTGCTTCATAATGCATGCCCATGCTGTACTCAGGAACCTCACACATTCATGTGTTGGCTTAATATTGGTATGGTATGGCTAGGCTTCATGAACGAAGATCCAGGGAGGGCTCCACCCACGCTCCTCCTCAGCGCCTTTTCCAAGCGTGCTGATAAAAAGAGGATAGCAGATAGCACCCTCGAGCCTGCACTATGGAGTTTTTTTTAGGTGAGACACAGCACGCGCAGAGCTGGACCCACCCTTTAGTCCTAAGGTTCATCTGCCAGGGCCTAGCAAGCTTGGATGCTGGCNAAGACCCCAAGTGATATCCAGACTGTGCCTGGGCTTAATATTGAAGTTCTTGGGAAAAGCCAGGAAGAAGGGTTTATAAAGTGCTTATTCAGCACTAAGTAGCAAGTAAGCATTAAAGTATCCTCAGTAAATCCTGGAACTTGATAATTACCAGTCCTAATAAATTTGCCTCATTTCTACCTTTTGTGTCAAGTTCTGAAAACAGAATTGCAAAAAGTGATGGACAGAATTTTGCAAGCTCTCTCTTCCCCGCCCCCTCCAACAGATGAGAACTGCACAGTGAAACAATCCAATGAGCTGTAACTTCTAAAGATGGCCAAAATAAAACCCTCTTTCTCCAGCAAAACAAATTGCCTTCTACTACTTCAGCTGCAGGAATTTGCTGATGGAATTATGTCCATTGATCCCTGGGTATAACACTTCATCTACATGCACATTTCAGCTGATTACAAATTGCTGTACTGTGAAAGTTGATACAGGGTGGCCAAAATATACCTTGGCATATTAGATAGACAGCCAAGTAGTTTGGGTACAACTGCTTGATTTGATAGATGTTATCTGAATAGTTCCAGTTAAAACTGCAACAAGCAACATTCAGAATTATCAAGCCTTACAAACACTATTTATTGAAGGGCATCTTAGAAATAAAAGTAATTGCAAGTACATCTAGATATTCTCATTTCTTTCACTGCTTTGAATACTACACATAATATGACTCTAAAAATAATGGTGGCTTAATTTTTCTCTCCCTTTTTTAAACTTAGCTTTACCAGGGGAAGAAACACACTTCTCAGTCATCTGCATTTCACACAGTGCAACCCAAGCAAAAAAAAAAGAAGGAAAGGAAGATGTAAAAAGTATTTGTTGTGCATTATGGTTGCAACCAGAAGTTGCTGGCTATAGTCAGGGGAAGTTATGTCACAACACATGATATGGCATTATGCAAACACACAGCAAGAAATTCTTATTTTAGAGAACTTGCTGTTTGAGTACTTGACCTTAGTCCTAGAGTACATGACACTGAAACTCAGATTTGTTTAGACTGCTTAATTTTCTTTTAAGGTGAGGATCATAAAGACTCCTTTCTAAATGCCTTTTAAGTTCAGTCTGTAAAGTAACTGTCAAGAGTTACAAGTGATCTCTGGAACAACTGCCATGCAATTACTGTCGTGAACTTTACAGATGCATTTGTAATATATACCTAATACCCACTGTGACTCAGCAGCGTTGGTGTGCTATTAAGAAAATTGTACTTTCTGTTAATATAGCTGGATTAATCTGGGAGTACTGAATACCAAATCTGTGGCTGTAGAAGTATATCATTCCAGTTGATCTTGCAGCTGTTTTCACTGCCTGAACAATGAACAGAAGGTATTTGTTGAATCTGCTGCAGTAACCACCTCGGGAAACTCAGATGAAAAATCTAATTAAAATATTTCTCTCTGTAATATTGAGATTTACAATACAGCCTTAAGTATTATAATGTATATTGTGTTAAATTCAATATTGTCTGCAGTGAAATCTTTTACATCTTGTTTTGAAATTTTCAGAACAGCTCTCAGCAGTTTGAGCAGTGATAACTCCTGGGTGATCGACTTCGGTTGGACCAAGTTTCACAACCATGGAAGGTATTTACTGTGAAAACAATAAGCATGTTAATTTGGTGCTTTATGCTTTGATGTCATGTGCTTAGACTGTTTTTTTTTGTCTTCAATGGACCATGCAGGAAAAAAAATGGCCCCCAAAACAATAGTTAAGAAACAAAACTAAACAAAAAAGGGCACTTTTTTTTATGGGAGTTGGTGAATTGTTGTGTCTTCTGTGATACCTGCTTGGCAAAAAGGCTTCTATGACTCCTCACACATGCAATAGCTGTATTAATACCTGGTTCTAATAAACTACTTAGAGAGCAGACTTTAAGCTGAAATGTAGGTGAATCATCAATGCATCTGTGAAATACAAGTCAAGTTGACTGTCTTATGGTATTACAGAGTGATCATACAGTGATACTGTGAAAAGGGTGTTCTCTACACACTGAAAGATTATCATGCTAGTATCACAGTATGTCAGGGGTTGGAAGGGACCTAGAAAGATCATCTAGTCCAACCCCCCTGCCAGAGCAGGATCACCTAGATGAGGTCACACAGGAATGTGTCTCAAGGCAGCTCTGGAATGTCTCCAGAGAAGGAGACTCCACAGCCTCCTGGGCAGCCTGTTCCAGTGCTCCGTCACCCTTACTGGAAAGAAGTTCCTTCTCATGTTAATACTAAACCTCCTGTGGTCCAACTTGCTCCCATTCCCTCTTGTCCTAACATTGGATGCCATTGAGAAGAGCCTGGCTCCCTCCTCCTGACACTCACCCTTAACATATTTATAAACATTAATGAGGTCTCCTCTCAGTCTCCTCTTGTCCAGGCTGAAGAGACCCAGCTCTCTCAGCCTGTCCTCATGGGGCAGATGCTCCACTCCTTTCATGCTCTTTCTGGCCCTGTGCTGGACTCTCTCCAGCAGCTCCCTATCCTTCTGGAGCTGGGGGGCCCAGAATTGGACACAGTATTCCAGGTGGGGCCTCACCAGGGCAGAGTAGAGGGGAGAATAGCCTCTGTGGATCTGCTGGCCACGCTCCTTTTAATGCATCCTAGGATGCCATTGGCCCTCTTGGCCACAAGGCCACATTGCTGCCTCATGGGCATCCTCCTATCCACCAGGAGTCCTAGATCTTTTTCCCCAGGGCTGTTGTCCAACAGATCAGTTCCCAGTCTGTACTGATCCATGGGGTTGTTCTTTCCCAGATGCAGTACTTTACATTTCCCCTTGTTAAGTTTCATCAAGTTTCTCCCTGCCCATGTCTCTAGCCTGTCCAGGTCACTCTGGATGGCAGCACAGCCTTCTGGGGTGCCAGCCATTCCTCCAAGCTTGGGATCATCTGCAAACTTGCTGAGGGAACACTCTACCCCTTCATCCAAATCATTGAACAGTACTGGACCCAGCACTGACCCACATAGTAGGTACATAAATATCTGCAGGAGTAACTGTAGTTATACTGGAGCATGTAGAATTAATCAGAATTTTGCACACTACTAGTGGCAGGTACTTTGAAGTATCTTTTGACTGATTTCTGCTTTCATTAAGAGTTAAGTCTATTAAACTGAGGTACAAGTCATGGGGTTTATAATGTTCTGTGGTTAGTATCCATGTCACTTGACTACGTTATTGCCTTTAGATAAAGCTCTATTTTGTCTTGCTAGAAAAATATATAGTCAGCTTAAATGTTTAATTTTAAAAACTCCAGTGAAAACTAAGCTGATGAAAATATTTTCATGTTTAAAAATCCTTCTTGAAATAATTTACTTATTTACCTGTGATATTGGTAATGTCATTTACCACAACTTACAGCATTTCTCAGAAAAGACAACATCCTAGTTTGAGCTGAGGGAACTAATTCTGTTCAGTGATTTTACTTTTTAGCTAAATCTAAGTAACTGCACTTTATAAAGTTGGTAGCACGTTTTTGCAGACAATGCCTACTTCTAGAAGTGATAGTACATGATGTTTAGAGTTACTGCCAAGGATTGGTGTGCAGACCTAGGGCACAGTCAAGTTTTGTGTACCACATTGGGGCTACAGAGTAAAAGGCCACACCTGCAGGGAGAAGCAGACAGTCCAGGTGACCCTAAACTGTCCAACAAGGGGTTCCATTCCATATACATCATATTCAGTATAAAGCTGAGGGATCACAGGAGTCAAATGGTTCTCTCTTGCTCTTTGTTTTCTTCAGTGGCCAGCATCTGAGGAGGACTGTCCATTCTGCCTTCAATTCCAGCCTATGTGCTCCTGAATTCAGCCCTTGAATGTGGTTTCCATCTGCTGCTGAGTCCAGTCTGGGACTTCTGCCACAGCATCAGTGGTGACAGTGATGTAATTACCATCAGGGGGGGTGGATTTGATACTGGGTTTACATATATTTGTATACATTTCATTTTATTGTTATAATTTTCATTAAAGTAGTTTTAGTTTTCCAGCCTGTCAGTCTCTCTCCCATAATCCCTTTCTCTTTCCCTTTGGGAAGGGAGAGCAGTTAGTAGTTTTTATCACCCACTTAGTGGCCAACCCAGCCCAGCCCTAACCCTGTGACAGACCACAAATCAGATTTTAACTAGTACAAAAATAAAGGTGCAAATTACTTTTTTTACATTTAAAAGAAGCAGATATTAAGTGTGTTATCCTTATTCTAGTAACCTGTATGTGCTAGCCTATTAGATTAGAAGCAAGGGAAAAAAAGAAAAAAAACCCAACTATTTGGAACTTTAATTGGAAAAAATAAGGGTTTGGAAAAATGTAACAGTGAACTGAAGGAAAAGGAAACCTAATTAGCCTTCCTATCCTCCTTCTTGTTTGGATCGCTCCCAGGAAAAACAATCCTTTCTGTTCCTGCTCTACAGAGAATGGCAAATCTGTATGGTACACCAGCAGAGCTCCATGAATACACCTGGAGGCTTGGGCATCTCCTTCCATAACCCCACTCATCTGACATTTCCCTGCTTCTCGACAGGTTATTATTTTTAGAGTGTCTCAGTTACTGCAAGAAAGCTGTAAAGGAAAATTCCATCCCCAATCCAGTTGACACAGTGTCTCTTTACCGAATTAGAGCACTTGCCAGAGAGAAAAAAAATTCAGTTAACAGGCTGGTTTTAATTATTAAAGGACAAGAGCTCTGTTTGCTTGCTAGCCTTCGGGGTGACTCTCGAACTCTGCTCTGTCGGACATGAGATCATTTTCTTTTCACGGTTCTCGGGGGCTGTGCCAGCAAACCACAGCCGCGTCTTGAGGGCAGGCAATAACCCCAGCCTTGAGGCTTTGCTCGTCTCCGGCAGCCCGGGGACCCACTGGAAGACGTAGGCCTCAACTTGGCACCCACCCCAAGCCCCTTCTCGGCCACTGCAACGCGCACAGCCCGCACCCCTTCCCCCTTGTGGGCCGTCAATGGCGGCTGATTCTCCCCGCTCTGTGCCGCGGGCAAGACCTCACCCACCCGCTGCCACGGTAACGGGTCTGGGCTCACCCAGACCATTGGCTCCAATGGGAGCCAATAACGTCGTGAAGATTGAGGAGCGGAGGGTCACAACCCCTCTGCCGTCTGCACCAATCCCCTTCCTTTGCGTCGCTTCCTTTCCCCGCTGGCAGGGAGGGAAGATGGCTGCCGGCGAGGGGCCGGAGCAGCCAATGGAGTGGCTGGGGAAGGTTCCGGGGGCGGGGCCTACAGGGGGCACGCGGCGGCGGGAAGGGAAGGCTCTGAAAGACAGGTGAAAGGCGCCCTGGAGACGCCGGGTCGGGGTAAGGGCTGTCGCGGTCGAGGGCGCAGCAGTGTGGGCCGGGCAGTGTCTGCTGTGGGGGCATTGCTGTAGGGCATATGCCTTTGAGTGGGATCGTGTCGTGTGGGATGTGTGGGTGTTGTTGGAGGAGGGGTCGGTTCCCCTATGTTGAGGCTGGGGGAGAGGCTGGATCTGGTGGGGTTTGTGATGGAGGAGGATAGGAGTTGTCCACGGCTGGTCGTTTGGGCTGGGAGAACATGGGCTCAGAAATGCCCCTCTCCCTAACCGATCCTGAAGCTGCCTCTGTGCGTTAATGTTGGACATCTCTCGGTGTATGTGGTGCCCTGTTTGGTAGGGAGGAGAAAGGGAGGCTCCTGAAGTTTCGTTCCCTCACTGCTGTCTTCATTTTCCTTTAGGCTAAACTGAATCATCTCTTGTTTTGGTCAGAATGATGCTGTCTGTGTCACTGGTAAAGTGTGAATAAGAACACTGTGAGTTTATCCTGTTACTGAAGCCTAGAAGCTTAGAAAGACTGACTGTGCTCTCCAGGCCCTCTGCACAGGGGCAGAGAACTGGAGGAGGGTTGTTGCTAGCCTGGTCGTCCTTTCTAGCTCTGATGCTGTGTCTGGGAGAGGCTGGGATTGAGCCTGGCATGAGGGTGGGTCAGTGTCTTGCTAATTTGAGCATATATGATTAGAGCTGTGACTAGCCACCTATAGGCCGTCAGGGTTAAAGTTAGGATGTGTATTGGCAGATTAAAAATGTGTATTAAGAAGTTATGCTGGTAAGTACCAGCAGACCTCACCTAGATTTGATGAAGATGAGGATCTTATTAATAGTAACAATCTAAAAAAAACCCCAAACAACCAAAACCAAAAAACTGAAAAAGTCAGAAGAAGAAATAAAAATTTTCAGTTTGGTTTTTCTTTTTGATTGTATTACTCNACCTCTGTGGATCTGCTGGCCACGCTCCTCTTAATACATCCCAGGATGCCATTTGCTCTCTTGGCCACAAGGCCACATTGCTGCCTCATGGTCATCCTCCTATCCACCAGGACTGCTAGATCTTGCTATTAACAAGAGTAAATGTAAAGTACTGTGTCTGGGAAGGAACAACCCCATGGATCAGTACAGACTGGGAACTGATCTGTTGGAGAACAGCCCTGGGAAAAAAGCTCTCGGAGTGCTGGTGGCTAGGAGGATGCCCATGAGCCAGCAATGTGCCCTTGTGGCCAAGAGGGCCAATAGCATCCTAGGATGCATTAAGAGGAGTGTGGCCAGCAAATCCAGAGAGGTTATTCATCCAGAGATGTTTTTGAAGAAAAAAAATAGATGAACTACTGCAAAAGCTATCATATGTATATCCTTAAATGGTGCTTTATGTAGCCAACAGATATTTCAAAATATGCTATGCTGGAGAATTTACTTTTCCTGCAAGATAGAGGGAGTGGAATTGTCAATGGTCTTGTTTCATTAAAGACTCATATCGGTTACAATTTTATAATTCCATTTTCTCTAGAAATGTATTGTGTATTCAGAAGAATGCAGAAACACAAGTGTTTTTCTTAGTATGCTGGATTTGGGGTCTGTAGAAGCTTTGTTCTCAGAACTAAGCTGTGTTATTTCTCTTTTTATTTCTCAATATTTTAAATGAGATTCCCTTTCGAGATCAATTGTCAGATTCAGTGAAATGTGTTTAGAGAGCAGCTCCTGTAAGATAACTGTCATTGCAATAGAGTAACTTAAAGGTTTCTGTTCATGTGTATCGCAGGGGTTGTTTTCTACTGGCTAATTATATATAGTTACTTGCTTAAAGTATGTTTATTGGTTTCTCTTTGTTTAAAGACTAGGGTAACTATTTGTGTTTTTCTCTGAGTATCTTTTTATGGTGTCAGGGAAGGGCTGGGCCTAGAACTCTTCAGCAGCCTGTAGACAATGATGTGAAGCCTGGCTGTTTCTTCTGTGTTCTCAGACTTTATGGAAAATATTATCTTCTCCCCCCCCCACAGGAGTTCTGTGGTACATGGAATAGTAAATAAAAATTTTCTGTTAGTTTTTTTAAATGCCTCAAGTATAAAATCTTTTTGTTTTGTTTTGTGTGATGGTATTTTCCTTTCACTTTGGGGACAAGAGTCCTTTGCTGGGCAGCCCTAGGATCTAGTCTGTATCTGACTGTGTGGGAAGTCATGTGTAAAACCAGATTGTTGTTATGTGCTGGCAGCACTTCCCAGCTGGATTCTGTAGTTTGACATGCTGTTACCCTAGCTATACAAATAATGGGATTTCTGGGGTTTTTTTGTCTGAAGAAAACCAAGGCAGAAGGAGATCAGCACTACCGTACTGATTAGCCATGTTGATGTAAAGACACCTGTGCAGGCCTCTAGGACTTGGTTTTAATTGGTGAGTGAAAAGAAGTCTTTTGGCAGGTCAGCCTCTCCTGTTTGAGTGGGTTTCACACCAGATATTGAAAAAGTGTGTTGAGACTTATGAATCAGAGACTTGGAAAGGCCAGGTTTTGGAGATGAGTGTCTTTTGTGACTTGCAAGCAGTTTAGGTGCAAGATGGACAATCGAGGACGTATGAAAGGCAAGAAGAGAATATGTTGCCTATAGCCATGTGGGGTTAGGATGTTCAACTTCAGATGTGCCTTTGCCCTCTGTAGGCTTTACCCTGACCCTACTATCCACATCTCCTTCAGCTCTTCCCCTTCTCATGTTACCGTAGTGTCTCTTATGTACTGTATTGTATGTAAATTCATGCTGGTGCATTTTCCTCTCTCATTTCCTCCTGCCACCTCCTTTTTCTTCTCCTTTCTTCCTCTCAAAGCTGCCCTCGGACTGATTCCCTCCTTTCCACCTGCAGCTGTTGAAGTCCTGTGAAAGGCCAACTCTGACATAGCACTTTGCACCTACAAACCGAGTGGAGTTGGTGCTGTTTCAGATCTAACAGAAGCATGTTTTGTTAATTTGAGGGGCTGGTGCGGTCAGCATGCAGAGATGGGACACATTCAGTGCAGTCTGTAAAGAAGCTTAGAGCATTTAGTTTAGGGCTGGTTAGTTAAATATGTGTGGAGGCAACTTGGTGTGTGGATGTGACCAACCAGAGCCTTATATTAGCTACTATAATAAAAGGGAGGGATTGTGGAATTGTTTGTAGAAGTTGGTAGGTAAAGCTTTAGGCTGGGAGTGAAGTATGTCTGTGATGCCAACATGCTGCCTTCAGATTAAATTTCAGTAGTTTGAATGCATTGTTTCTAGAATGTATTTTTGCCTTAGCTGGTACTTTGATGCAAATTTTGACAAAAAAGCAAAGCAGGGGCTGAGGGTGGGCAGTTCCCTGGAAGAAGTAAGTAACCCAGCCAATCTGTAGCACTGGAAAAATCATGCTCAAATTGTAGGACAAATCCTGATTCTGAAGGTCACAGCATGAATGTGGTTTTTGTCCTGTTTCTAGGCCTTACAGGTGTCTGAGCATTTTCAACAATCAAAATATTTTATAAGTAATGGCATGAAGTGGATGACTGTCCATATTGACAAGGTTCACATTAATATTTTCTTAAAAACTCTTCAGTCTTCTATGTTTTTATTCTTTTTCATTGTGTCAGCTGTTTCAGTCCAGAAGGACTATTGCATTATCTCATCTGATCTTCTTTGCAAGACGAACCATCTGTACTGTTGTTTATACACTGTACAGACATAAATTTATCTCCTTTTTTATATTAATCTGAAGGCACTTCTTGCAGACGGTTAATATTCTCTTATTTTTATTATTATATTTATTATGCTACTTGTATTGTTGAAAATGTTTTGAGGTGACCTTAATGTTTAGTTTCAGACTAGAAATTGCAACAGATAGGGGAGTGAAAGTATTTTAAAATCTCTTAGTCCTTTTTGTTTTGCTTTTTTAGACTTGTTTTATATAAGACTTCACTGTGGCCTTATAAGGGCATTTGCTATTTCTCTTTAATTCTCTAATTTCCAGCTAAACTGATACTTATCTGTGCTATATTTTTGCTGTATTGTGCTTGTATATAGCAGCAATTCGCTTTGAAAATATTGAGCATCTTTTTGCAATTTCACTTTGCTTTTTAGATGGATGAAGGAGCGTATTGTTAATTCCTGTAGCCACTGCTGTTTTTTTTCCTGCAAAACTACTACTCAGTTTCCCATTGAAAATAAGACGTACAATTGGATGTACAAAGATGTACTAAGTGCTGTACAATTGGTAAGCAGTTAAATTGGTGAAATGACAACCCAGCATTTAGCTAAAATTGGCAAATTGCTTGCTAGATGGAGTTATGTGCTGACAGTACCTGGAATAGGAAGTTTCAGATACTGCTTGCTTTTAAATAATTTGAGGATCTTTTAGTAATAAGCATGTGTTTATGTTTGTTGCTATGGGAATGACTGAGAGCTGGAATTAAGTATTGTTATTCACTTGTGGAATCAGAAGGGACAAGCAGATGGCTGTGAAAGCAAAAATTCATCTTTAGAAATGTACAACTCTCTCACTAGCAAACCTGACTCAAGTTTTATTTAAAGTTTGTGGAGGATTTTTTTGAGGTAAGTGAAGTTGATTTTAGTTTACTCAATATCTGTCAATATATCTAAGGAAATACATGATCCAGTTTTGAAAGGGTGGAAACTAGATTTCAGGAAAAATGAGTTCAAGTGATTTAATGTCCTAGGTAACTATTAACATGTAGGAGGCATTTAAGAAACATTTAGATGCTCTACTTAGGGATGTGGTTTAGTGGTATGTTAGTATGGTTGGACTTGAGGATGTAAGAGGTCTCTTCCAACCTTTGTGATTCTGTGAATGTCCCTGCTTCAGGAATGTTGATAGGAACCAGCCATGAGTGTAATGGATTGAGAGAGGAAGGATTTTTTACCTGTTGGACTTGGTTTGCCCCCACTCTTCACTCCCTGGAAAATTTGATGATGGGTGTTTCTGGATTTAACACTTGCTAGATGCTTGAAGAGCAAATACAAACACACAGAAGTCAGTTGTTCCCTGTATGCTTCAGTGTGCATTGCATAGAAATACCAGAAACATGTCTTCTGTTAGCATGAAGTCTGAAAGATCAGAAGCTCTAAATGGTATTTTCAAAAATAAGATTTTTAAATAAGAGCATCTAACTTTTTAATCTCTATGACAGATCAGAAGGAGAAAGTTGCAATGTAGTTGAATTTGAGATATTTTTTCTTCTCTAGTTTGTGGTGCTAGACAGTTCTAAATGAAGGCTCTAATTTTTTATGAGTAGTATGATTTGAGGGTCTGAGGCTTTTAGAAAGAAAAAAAAATGCTGGTACATTAATTTTTTTGCAGTAAAAAAATTTCCTCTGCCTTGCATGGTAAATTAAGTGCTTGTTTCCTTGAATGTCACTCTGCTAAAGGAGTCAATCAGCTTATCATTACCGATTAAAATAAGTGTAGGAATATATGAATGTAATAAAAAGTGCTCTCCTTTTTAATGGCGTAGTCTTAAATTTGACTGCGGCTCCCGAGAGGGTGATTGAGCTGCCTGTGAGTGGTGGTCATTAGTGACATCAAGTGGGCAGAGTGCGAAATAACAGCTTCTGTCCGTTAGCCACCCTTGAAAGGTCCTGCTCACTGTGAGATTGCCTTAGCGCATGTGTTCTTAGCCACGCTGAAGTCATCTTTGTGGTGCACTGAGATGCAGTCAGTGCAAGACAAAAAGTCTTCAGTTCTGCGTTGCAGTCACCGATAAACATTCAATCTTGATAGGGAGGCATTGCATTTGCCACACAACAGCCTTTGCAAAAAGATGTGGCTGTTTAGAGGGGCACGCTCAAATCCTTGGGCATTTATCCCAGCAATTTCAGGGGCATGGAGAGAGGAAGCCACTTTGTGCTGGAAGCTGCATTCTCTCTGTGCATATGCACTACCCTCTTAGCACAGCCTTAATACTGCTTATGAAGAGATGCAGTAAGCAAGTGTTGTGTCTTGCTATTGTCTGTCTGGCAATGTGGTATCTTCCAGAAAGAAAAGATGAGCCAGCTTATCTCATAGCTGCTTGTTTTTCAGTCTGCCTTCCTATTTGTGTTCTTTGCTGTGCAAAAGCAGCTGTGGGTGCCTGGCTGATAAGGTTATACATGAAGATTAAAACAGTCGAAATTTTTGCCCCTGCTGTTCTAATTGGAAACTATTTTGAAAGATAAACTTTATGATTTCTGCTCTTAATTTTATTTATGGTCAGTTTATACTCTTAAACTGTTGTGCCAGTATTGTTCTTGAGTAGCTCCCCTCCCTTCTCAGCATTTATTCCTTTGATGTATTTGTAGATAGTAATCGTATCCCCTCTCAGTCTCTGTCTTTGCCAAGCTATACAAGGCAAAGCATCCCAGCTACTTGTAAAATAAACAGTTCATTCCCTGGATCATCTAACCTGTCCTCCTCTGTACTTGATTATGGTTTAGTTATCAAGAGATTGGCTTCAGCAAAGGGCCCTGCTGGCAACCTGCTATGACCCTTTGGAATATGGATTGGCTAAAGCATTGAGAACAAACATGGCTTGAGAGAAGGGTTATTAAAATGCATAAAGCTCTTGACTTTGTTTTTTATCCTTGTCTTGTTTTTGGGGCAATGCTGTTTGNGCACCAGGGGCCACAGGAGACCCCAAGTGATTTTCAGACTGTGCCTTGGAAAGGTCTTTGTGGATCTCAGAAAAATACATTCCCCACTCAGGTCTTAGGGGTCCGTGGATGCTAACAAAGGGACATTGTTCTGTTGTGATTTGCCAGCAGGGATTGTCTGTGTTGCTGCATATAATAGGTGTCTCGATCAGAAAGTGATAGACTATCAATACATGCATACTTGCTCTTTTGCTCTCCCCTTTCACCATTGCATTTCTTATGACTGAGTCCTAAATCACTCTCATAGTGGAAAAGGAGTTGAATATGAACTTACAGTGCAGCGTGGTGGAAAATCACTGTGCACTTGGATGATAGAATAATGGAAAAATATATTTTTCTCTTGTGTATGGCATGGTGAAGCTAGTACTGGAGTGCTACATGCGGTTCAAGTGGAAAGGCTCTTGAAAACAAAAGACCTGAAGAGTGCCTTGCGTGGATACAATATACACATACTTGATGTCTTAGTATCTTTTATGGAGACTGAAAAATAAATTCTCTTGAACAGAATAGTCAACATACCTCTAAAACCCTTTATTTCAGCCTCTTACATCCTACTGTTGTCACTTAGATGACATCTTTTCCTTTTGTCTGCTGCAAAACATTGAAAATTGAGCTTAGAGCATGATAAGGATTCAACAGAGCCTCCAGCTGTCAGGCTGTGCACAAAGAGTGTGTTTTGGAAATTGATAGTCCGTGAACTGTCATAGGCATACAAGGATCTCCAGTTTCTCCTGTTACTTTGATCCTGAAGGCCTGACAAATTACCTAAACATGATGACGTTCTGGATTTGCTAAATATAAGAAAAATGGATATTGTAGGATGTGGTGGGTGAAGATACCTTAGTGATCTGCATGTTCCTGGGGAAGCAAGTGAGGAAAAGTTGTTTCCCCTGCTTAGGCTTGACAGATGTTTGCTCTTGCACAGTATACCAGGAACTGCAGAGAATTGCTTGGGCAGTGATGTTAACATAATGGTAAAATATCGTCAAGCAATTTGCAAATGTTGTTTGGAAAATACTGGTGCCAGATCTGCACATGCAGGGGAATATCTTCTTGTTGGTTCACCAGCAAGATCCCCAGTGAAGATGAGAACTGTGGTAGCTGATTTAAGCTTGGGTGTTTAAAGAAGAGTCTTATAAACATAATAGTCTTGTGTTTTGAAGAATGAGCTCTGGCAACAAAATGTACTTAAGCTAAATTACTGTTGTGAAAGAACTTCTAAAAGATTCCAGTAAATAAAACATTTTATCTCATTATAGGTATTTTGACAGCAGTGTGTAGTAAGTAGTAGGAGCTGTTTTTCCTGCTGTAGCTAAGTTTCTTTATATCTTTTTATTCCAGTTGTTGCTAAATTTAGGTTGAAATTTTCCAGGCTTTCTATGGTGCAGAAACAAACTGTTTGGAAGAATTTCAGCAAAATTTAATAGTATTTCAGAAGAATCTCCTTACTTATATCCTTTTTTTAATATATGAGTATGTTGGTACCAAGTGGCAATGTCTAAATCAAAGGAAAGAAATAGTGTTATTTCAGTCACTAAATTATTCATGCAGCTGCATAAGTAATTTTTCCCTTTCACCTTTCTCTGTGGGGTGGATCATTAGGACTGCCCATTCATGTGGTGGTTTTGTTCAGTTTAAAACAGCCCTGAAAAATCATTGCTCTTGGAGTCCTTTCTTGTGACCCCAAACTTGAAAGGACATTGAAGTACTTTTCAATTGTGGAATTTGTGGGTGCATTGCAGTGTTACTGTGACTTTCACATTGTATCTTGTAGTGTAGATGTTCAGAAAAAGGCTTTCTCTTTCAAAAGTCTGTTACTAACTGTACTTACCAATGTTTGTGTACACAAGGATTGCAAATACTTTGTTTCACTGATTAAGAAAGTAAAGAGTGAATGTTGCAGCTTGCTGGGAATTGCTTAGTAAGATGTTCTGCCAGAATTAGGACTAGTAGGTGTTCATAGACCAGGCTCTTGTTCAAATCCACTTGGAAGAATAGCTTTATGTCTGTTGTCTTTATCCATGAGGTGACCATCTTGGTGCATCGCTCTGGTTCTAAGTCAAACAGCAAGCTATGTGAGCTTTTAACAAAAGAAAATGCTGTTAGTGCAGAGGCATGTGAGGAATAGTCAGGAGAAAGGAATGAACCTTCTCTTAGCTGATCATGGTTATACTGAGCAAATGTGAATGGAGAAAAACTTAGTACCATGTGCAGCAGAACTTTGTTTGGTTTCCAGCAGTTGCTGGCTGGCTGTGAGTGAGAGACTTTTTAGTTCTGTGTCTTCTTTGCAATGTTTGTGGTTACAAAAAGTAATGTCAATATGGTGTCTACAGTGGGAGGTGCTCACAAGAGAAAGGAAGTAACTCTTCTGTGGTCACTGTGGTCTAATGAGATAAGTACAAATGCAGAAGGCTGAGACTTGGATTCCCTTCAAGTTCTGCAGCAAGCTGGCTGAATAACTGTGGTTGCATTACAGACAGACACCAGGACACACAGGTGCTGTGTTCTGAAGCTGTGAGTTCTCTAGCATCTACTGGAGTTGGGAACCATTGTGTTTGGGTAGCACTTGGACAGTGAATTTCTGGAGCTATTGGATGTGCATATCATCCACCTTCCATTTCTGATGAGGTGTTAACCAGTGTCCTGGGTCCCATCCTAAGGAGTGAGGTGGTTGAGAAAGAGTGAATGTTGCAGAACTGGCCATGACTTTGCTGGTAGATGCTTACTTTAACCTTCTTTTGGAAGGTGATGTGGGTGCCTCACCCCATAAGTTGTTAGCATGCTGGATTGGAGTACAGGTTGGGCACTGTCAATGCCTGGGAGGAGAGGGGAGAATTGAGGAGCAGTAGGCATGAACTTCATATTTGACCTCCGTCTCAGAGTCTTGTTCCAGTGCAAAAGCTGAGGCCCAGCACTAGGACGTATTTTCTGGCAGTTCTTGCCTGTTTTGTAGAATCCATCTGAGGATACAGAGTTTGTTTTTTACCTGTTCAGAGGCCATGAGTGTGCAATTTAGGCATAGATCAGCTTTTGCAGATGGTTTTTAAATACAGTATTCTTTACAAAAATAAAGAATATATAGCATTTAGAGGATAAATATCCCAATTAAAGTATCTCTTTCTGTAATTTAACCTTTCCCAGGAAATCTTTTGGATCTGTCTCTATTAAATAGGATTGCTTCTGCAACATCTTCTGTCAGCTTGATCTCAGAATAGCCATGAGTAAAATAGAGCATCTCTTATCCTCTTATTACTTTGCAGTCTCCTTTATTGGATGACCACCTCATCAACACCTGGGTGCAATAACATCCTCCACCTGGTGCAGTCACTACTAGGAGAGCTCCCCCTCACAAGAAAGCATTCAGTTGGATCCAGTTGCTCATGTCAGTGTGATGCTGGTGACAGAGAGCTTACTTTGCTGCTGCTGCTCTGTTAGTAGGTCTGTGTCACTAACATGGAAATGGGTGAAAAGAGAAGACTTGAAAAAGGAAAGTTCTCAAACGTGTTTGAAATAACGTTTGACACAGGTTCATCAGAGTATTTAGAAACTATGTTTCCCATTTTTTTATGTTAGGGCCTCCTGAATTGTTCTAGAGAAGGTAGTTTAGCCATCTAAGCATCAGATTTTAAAATTAACTAAATTAACTTAAAATTAATAGGTTGCTTAAGGCCATTTCTTTGGTTCTTTCTCCCACCTACAGCTCTTTTCTCCATTGCTGAACAGGTTTGTACCCTAAAATCTGTACTGGTGGGAGGGTAAGAATTGATTTAATAGAAGGCAGATAGTTTGGTAGATTTAGGTTTTTTTTGCTCTTCCCATAGACTTTGTTGTGGCAGTGCTTTAACTTTTTCTTCCTTTCTACTCCCTTGATACAAAATTTTCTCTGTACTGCAAATACAAAATTACATGGAGTCTGTTTCTTGCTGTGCTTTACATTTGGAAACTAGATATCACTGATTTGAAAGGATCAAATAATTCTCTTGGCAGTTTACATCTTGTCTCTGTACTTCAGCATAGTCTCTCATGCATCTTATTCCCTTCCTGCTTGATAGGCTAAATGCTGTTCTCTTTGCCTTCAAAATGGCTTTATGAGAATTCTGGAAAACACCTTATTTCTCTGGTTTGGTAAAATAACAAAATCAACTCCAGGAGTTTGTATCCTGCAGGAATTATGCATGCTTGAAGGGTGTTTTATGCTTCCCTTCAGTGCTTAGATCATTTGGCTGATCCATCTTCTGTTGTGAAGTGGTGCCAGTGAGGAGAGGTCTCTAAAGGCATTTTGCTTTAGTGAAGTGCAGCGTACTAATGCTTTCTCCTCAGCCAACCTGGCGCTTGGTATTTTTGTTTTAAAATGCAAACCACATGTAATGTTGCATGCATGAGTTACTTTCCAGTGCCCAGAGCTCCAGGTTTGTTCTTACTTTGTTCTTGAACTTTCAATAATGGTGAAAATAAAGGGAGGGCCTGTTTGTATTGTTCATCGTAGGAAAGAACAGTGCAAGATTTCATCTACTGCTGTTCAGATCTCTTGCTATTTTTGGTATTTGACCTCTGCAGAGAAGATTGCCAAAACTACAGGTTGTTTTCATTTTTATTACGTGTTTCTGCCCTCCTACTCTTAAGTTACTCCTACTTTACTGATTAAATCTTTGAGGCAAAGTTCCATTTCTCTCACATTTTCCATGGTATTTTTCAGAGAGGTAATTTTGTGTTTCTGTGTGTTGTTGAGTTAACGTTGTTGTTTCCCATTGAGAACTATACAGTTTGACAGCATCTTGTGTACACCACTAAGAAGAGGAGGACAATAATTTAGGAATTGCTGGTTTATTTTTTAAAAAAATTTCTGGATTGTAGGGGACTCATGAGCCTGTTGGCTTGAGTTGAGAATGCAACATTTAGAATACTGCACTAAAAGCAAAGCAGTATGTGCTGAGACAATATTAATGTTTGGTTTGTGTGGATAAGTGCTTTCTTTCATTTCTCTGTCATTGGCAAGACCTGCTTTCAGCACTCCTGGCTGTTTGCTTCTAGTCTTGCTGCACCATTTCCACACTCCCCTAGTGAGAAATACCTAACAAAGGCATCTGAAAACTCTTGTTGTTTCTGGTAGTCGTGATACCAAGATGTGTAGGGGTTGCATACAACTGTGAAGTTAATTCATAGAAAAGATCACATGAATGTAGTTCCAGAGGACTAGATACAATAAATAACACACAAGTTTTGGGGATAATTTGTAAAAGGTGGCTTTACCTTGTTCAAGGTGATGTCAAAAAATCTGGAAAATAGGCACTTGGCACAGAGTTAATGGAGAAAGATAGAGTTACCTTTAATTGGAAGCTTCCACACCTTCAAGATCTTAACATGGACGCGTGCGCCCGCCCCAAGGGATTACACCTTTTATAGATTTTATTGGTAATTAACATATTGATAACTATAGCCAACCCTGGCACTAGGTGTATCAATGGCCAACTCCCGGTGGTCTTCTTCAGCTCGGCCCTTCGGAGAGGACCCACATGGGGCTTGGCACTCTTCTGTTGTTTTATCTTCAGGGTATCTGCAGGTGGCTTCTTCAAAACACCATGTCCTTGACGAGGCACGGGAAAGTTCAAAATAGTCCCTTAGGAACAGGCCTAGTGGCTTCTAATACGTGAACAATTCAGGAAGCTTCATATGTCTCTAATAATCCTAGAAATCTACAGAATATACCCAAATCTTTAGGCATCAAAGGGATGCAGATGGGAGATGCAGCTGTTAGATATGAAGAATGGTAATCACTGAGGATGAGATTGGACTTCTGTTTCAAACACAAGTGACAAGCGTGATCAGTGACCACAAGTGGCCAGGCACCTTCAGCCAGATACTCATGTATCATCCAAGTGGTGTTGTTTTCCTGACACCTTAATGTCACCTGGATTTTGCCTGTGATGAGACTGTAGATGCAGACCATGAGCCACTGTGAATTGGAGTGAGGAACCTGAATTTAATTAACTTCCTTACATTCTGAGATACCTTAGGGAAAGAAGAGATTTTGGCCAGTGCCCTCTGTGATTTCTTCTGAGACTGAAACAGTTCAGGAGCAAGCTGTCTGGGCCCTGCGAAGTCTTTACATCAGACAGTTTGTCACAGCAGTATGAGGAGTTTTCCTCATTGATCATCACAAATAGCTCTTGTGCTGTATCCAAAGTACATCAGGTTTCAAAGATAATGACTTTGCCAAAGACTTTGTGGCAGAAACAAAACAGATACCTATATTGTTGATGTTAAGGAGTGCTAAACTAAAAGTGCTTCACTTCTGCGGTGCAGAGCACCATGTGCTTTGTAGGTGGCTGCAGTCCAACGCTTAGTTATCTTCTATTGTGTTTGGAAGACCATTGTTTCCTATTTGTCTCATAAATTTAACACAGATCCTATTCCTGCCATTTAAAATTTCCCATCAGAATACAACAGTGACTTCCCCTTCTGAAAAGGAAGGGCTGGCAGCTACACCCTGAAGTTTGAGCATGAATTGTTTATATAACCTTCAATCACAATTTCATAATAGTCTGAAGACTTTCTTACTATGGCACACATTTTACTGAGTTTTTTAGCCATTTAAAATTTCCCATCACAAATAGAGTTGAAAACCATACCCTCCAGCTTCCTGATGATATAAATTGCATGTTTATCTGGAAAAATGAACAGCATTTTCTGGTATTTCCGAAGATATGTACCTGTCCTTTAGGGCTAAAAGCTTAAGAGCTATCTTGGGCCAATTTTCTTTCCCAGAAAATAATATTAAATCTGAATGAACATGCTTTTGCAGACTCTGTCTTTTTACAACTCTGGGTACTTGTGGAGTTCTCTAGCCCTCTTCTCCCCAGCAGTAAAAGCTCTGACATGAGAGTTGTAGGAACTGCTCATGGAATAATATTCTCTGTCAAAGTCAGTAATATTTAAACAACTGCAGCTGGCTTTCCAAATGGATGACATTTGTCAGGAGCATGTCTGTTTGTGTTTACTTGGCCTTTTGAGTATAAAAAAAATCTGAATATTTAAAGCTTGAAATCCAGGTCAGTCTGGAAAACTACAATTTTTCCTACAAAAAGTTCACAGAGAAACCAATTTTTTTAGTAACCATAGCACTACAGGATAGCTGGTTTATGAAAACTTTCTTTACCTTCAAGCACAGGTTTTTGAAATGGTATTTAAATAGAAGCTTCCATTGTAATTCTTCAGTAATTGGATTAAGTAGTTGTCCTTATTAATAATATTAAAGTATTTTATTTCTTAAATTTAAATTACTAATTTGCATGGGAGTTAAATAGTTTTTTGTTTGAGCAATGTAGCATGCAGTGTTTGAGAACAGTTTGCTTAAGGGAATAGTTCTACTAAAAGCTTGTTCCATTTGAGGACATAGTTAGCAAAGTAACTAAGGAGCAGGCTTTGTGGGTAGGGTTGTACACAGGCTAATGCCAGAAAACATGTTGAACTTCTCTTCAGAGGGGAAAGGAGTTTCCACAGGATGTCTGCATTTTATGGCAAAAATTACTTGTAGATGTGCTCTGAAAGGTTGCTTTGATGTAGAAGATTAACCTGAGGACCTCATTGTCAGGATATTACTAAGGCAAATAGCTTAGTGAGATTATTTGTGACTTGGGAATTAAGCTTTTATGAGTGTGTCTACTTAAGCTGTTTTTTAAGAGTTTGCTCCTTTGTCACATGGTGTCATGAATATTTGTATCTACCAAACAGAGGGATGGAAATGAAAACCCTGAAACTACAAACACCAAGAAGAGAAAAAAAGCAAAACAAAACCAAAGACAGAATGCCACTTTGTCATAGCAACTTCTCCTTTGTTGCAGGTCTTTCATGGACCATTAAAATAATTACCCAAAAATGAGTAATACATGGGAAGTTGTTCCTTCCATCTCTAAAATTGCAGCCTCAAGAATTAGCAGAAAATTTTCTGAGAGGACAGCTGGGAAGACATGAGGATATTTTCTTGCATTCTGGCTCTGCCTGATTTTTACTCCATTTCTGTTTGGATTTTTTCAAAAAGGGTCCTTTCATGCGTGTGGTAACTAGGATCAGATGCTGCCCTAGTCCTTAAGGAAAATAAGGAGGTTTTTGAGTACTGCTTTATCTGAAATATCTGTACCAGTGAGAAGTCACAGGAGTGTTGACCTCCATAAACCTACTGTTATACCCTCAATGTTTGGGTTTTTTAAATGCTGAAGAGTAGTCTAATTGAATTTAAACAGAAGTCATTCAAATGGTTGGCTATGCATATTTAACATACCCCACCTACCTGTTTCTTTTAAAAATTGTTGTAATTTGTGAACTCACTAAAACCATATATTGTTTATGATGACAAATACCTCTTTTAAATTTAAATACTTAAGTACTTTTCCTGACTCTAAATTGATGAAAGTGTTTACTGCAATTACAGAATTATTATTATTATTTTAAGGGCATGCTGTTTTGTAGACACGAATCTATGTACAAAAGGATTGAAAGAACCTTGTTTACTTTTGGGTTTACTTGTTAAAATTTGGATTTATGTATGTCACTGAAATAGTTTGAGTTTCTAGGAGGGTTCAGCAGTGCCAGAGAAGAATTGCCTCGGAAGGGAAGATATTTATCTGTTGCCCTAAAAGCCAGCATTATGTGGTTTTATAGGAGCCTCAGTTCTTAGGAGAATTGATGAAAAAACCAAAGGTGCTTAATTCCAGTGAATTCCACTGATGTAATGTAGTCTGCTTAGGTGGTCTGTGGTATGCTGACAGGTGTTTATGTGCATCATTGGGCACCTAAATACTTGTAAAATTTATTTTGTCTGGCCATTTCAGGCTGCAGTTCTACAGCATTTTGGTCTTTGGCAATTTCTCTGCCTACCATTTGCATGTCCCCCAGCAGAAAAGTTCTCCTAGACCACTTGTGTTGTTGTACTGATGCAACTATTGGTGAGCTGTGGGCTGTGCCTCCTAGCAACTTTTGAAAACAAAAATTATACTTCCTTAGGTAGTGGTGATAACTTAATTTACTTTCCACTTGTGGAGAACATCACTTTACTGTTTGCTATATAAAAATAATCAAGCAAATTTAGCTAAGTGACTTCCACAAGGTTCACAGATAGCCTATTAATCTTTTAAGGGGATTATATGATGTAGTGCTTGCAGTCACAAAAGACTGCTTAGCTGGAGGAGCCCTTTCCATTTCTCTCTTTCTGTAAATGAACTTGCAGTTGGTAGGACATGGGAATAATTGAATTTTGGCTTCATGCATTATCTCTGTGCAAGAGGATTTTTCATATACATTTTTAAAGCTAATATTATTTCAGAATGTTATCATTAAAACTCACCTTGGATTTTATTTATTACAGGGTTCTGACAACATTAAGAACAGCATTTGAAATGAGTGCACTGGAGAAGATTGAGGAGCAGCTTGCTAGTCTGCGCATAGCAAAACGTTCTACCCTAAGTGAGGAACCTGCTTACTTACTGGATATAGATGTTTCCACACCTCCTCAATCTGAAAGCAGTCGCTTTGTGGCAGTTTCATGCTCCAATAAGTCAATTAGGATATATAACAGGGAAACATTAAACTTCCAGCGGGAATACAGTAGCTGTCCTGGGATACTGAGTGGAGTGAGATTTGCACACACGTGTGACAGCATAGTGTTTTCAGCCTGCAGCGATGGTACCATAAAATGTTGGGATATTCGCTTAGCAACTCAGAAAGCTGTGCAGATGTTTAGTGGCTACCCTTCCAACATTTTTATCAGTTTTGATATCAACCGCAGTGATCTCATAATTTGTGCTGGAACAGAAAAAGTTGAAAATGACACATTTCTGGTGTTTTGGGATGCAAGAGGCATTACAAACTGTGCCAGTGCAACTAAAGAACCCTTGGGAGTCTATTCTGAAAGTCACAATGATGATATCACTAAAATTTGTTTTCATCCTGTTGAATCCAATTTGTTAGCTTCTGGGTCAACGGATGGGTTGGTTAATGTGTTTGACATTAACAAGGATAATGAAGATGATGCTTTGATATCTACTTGCAATTCAGATTCATCAGTTAGTTTTATTGGCTGGTCTGGGAAAAATTATAAACAGGTCTACTGTATGACACATGATGAAGGATTTTGTTGGTGGGACATTGCTCAGTTAGATACTGAAGAACCAATAACACTATTGCATGTTTTGGATGTCAGAAACACAGTCTGCGTTGAGAATGACAGCTTAAATTACCTGGTAGGTGGCTTGTACCATGAAAGGGCAGACAAACTCTTTCTAATTGGAGGAACGTCCACAGGGAACATTCACCTCCTCAGCTGTGGCACTGATGGACTGTGCCTGGTGGGTACCCTTTGTGGAGGACATTCTGCCACTGTTCGCTCTTTCTACTGGAGCCTGACAGATGAGTCTCTGTTGACGGGTGGAGAAGATGCTCAGCTGTTGTTATGGAAACCTGGAGCTGTGGAAAGGTCCCTCACAAAGAAAGCATCTATGAAGATTGCTTCTTCCGTTCAGGAGAGAGTGAGAGTTCACAACAGCTCCCTCAAAAGCAGGAAAAAGTAAAACTCTGAAAGTGGGAATCTCCGCTGTAGAGCTTTCCTGGTATTTAATCTCTCAGGCAGCACTTGATGGTGCTTTATTTTCAAGTATTCCTTGGAAAGAACTATGATGCTTGAATTCCACCTGAGAATGTATTTTCAGTCATCAGAAGAATGCCTTGTTTTGGGTTTTGCTTTTTTTTAAAGTTGCTAATATTAATCAGAAAAGAGTAAATGTTTGCTTTCGAGTTCTTGAACAATAGATCTTAAATCATATTATATAAAAATGTTTCTATGGTGGTTTAATGTCTCAGCCAACATTTTTAATGTGTAATATAGGCCTGTGGCTTGCATAATTTGTTACCTTCCCGCTGAAATTCCCTGGCATATTTTAGAAGCTTTTGTATTTCATGATGTATTTTGCTTTCTTTACAGAGAACTTAATGAAGTTGCTCAGTATATTAAAAGATTTTATGTCACATCTTAATGCCTGAGGGAATTGCTTCTTGATGAAACAGAAAATAAGTCCTGTTTTGCACTATCATGTTGCTGGTTTATAACAAGCTCATAAAGAAGCAGTTGATCAAGCCCTATTTTTCATAGCAAAGATATGAATGTATTCAACCAAATGAGAGCACATGATTCCAAGCACCTAATTTTTAACAGTATTAGGACTGTTAAATGGCATTATTTAGAGCGTATTTCCTGAATGAAAATACCCAAGAATCTTGCAAGTGGCTTCATTCTCTCCTGGTCAGTGCCTCTCAAGAGTGATGCACCTGGAAGAGACTGGATCTTCAGTGGGTTAAAGAAATTGGTAAGTATAATTGCACCAGTGGTGCTAAAAATCCCAAATCCTGCATTGGAAATAAGCTAGTATCACATAGTAAGTGGGAATGTTAAAAACCTGAGACTGTGCTTATGGAGGAACAGACCAATAGGACGAGATTGTAAGAAAACCTTTTAGAGGTTAGCGTTTGTCCTTTAAGAAACGTTTTTCTCTGCAGAGAGGTTTTATGCTTAGACATCTCCCTAGGACAGCTTTGTTTCAGTATTCAATCAAATACCTATTAAGTGGTGCAAGAATTGCCCTGTACTGAAATGATTGAGTCTTTATGCTTATTCTGCTTCACTGGCAGACCACAATCTGCATCTGCCTCTGCACACACAATTACCTTCTGCCTTCTGAGGACCATTGCAATCAAATGGTGGTTGGTAATTATGCCATAGTTAACATCTGTGGACTACAACTGAAAACAGCACAAGATTACTTAAGAATTGCTATGTTAGGGATTAGTTGGCAAAGGATTTAATAGGGATTGGTTTTATTTTTTTGCCTGAGGGTAGACAGGTAATTCTTTTAAACCAAATTTTGACTGTGAAGTTTAGAGGATTGGGCTGGAGTTCGGTAACGGTTTCCAAGGTACAGAGGATACCTCTAGTGTATGGTTACAGCAGTGCTGAAGATGCCTTAATCATCTCTGGAGACGTCCTATTCAACCAAAAGTGTCAAGTTTCCACATGCTGTATTTTACAAGCTGTTAATGTCCTTCAACCACAACTAGAGATCCATAGGTGTTTTGGGTCTGCCTGTTGGTGATAATTAGGAAGAATCACTAGCTTTTGTTACTGCTGGTAATTTGAAAATGCAGCTTCAATTTAAAAACACATTTCTCAAAGCTTTTTTTTTTTTTGATACTTGTGTTAAATTCAAGTTAACACCCAACATCCTTATCTATTGCTTTTCAAATTTATGCTATTTTGAGACAACTTGGGCAGTGAGTGTCAGGGCTATGGCACACCTGGATCATGTACCCTTTCAAGATTTATTCTCCCAGGCCACTAGTTGTTTCCTGTTTCTGTGGAGTTCACAGTTTTGTAACTGAGTAGACCAAAAGATTCAGATCCCTCTGAATTCACTGTAATGCCCTCAAGGGCCTGTCTTGGTTCAGTAACTGTAGTTGGAGGTGGAGAGCTAAAGGATGATTCTGAGACCTATTTAATTGCAAGCACAATATATAACTTGCTTTCCACTCTTTTCCTGATGTCTTGACACATGCAGTGGAGTAAGGTTATTGGCTCTGTCTAATGCTTGTTTTCCTGAAGTTAGTTTTGTGTGCTACATGTAGAAATGCACAGTGAGGGAGCTTTTGGTTGCTTCTGCTTGCTTTCAGGTGTCTGTGGAGGGAGATTCTGATGTGTGCTGCCAACGATCTCTGAATTAAAGCAGCAGAGATGGGAGTTCTAGTACTGAAGTGTTTGAAGTATGCAACCTGTATCTGTTATCTTGCTTCTGATACACAACAGATCAATACTCATCACAGTTAAAGGCATGATTTTTTCCCCAAGAAGTTGATTTCTTCCTCTTGAATACATAAGTAGCAATAGCAGGAGAAAAATTTGTATACGTATCTTAAAATTTTGAAAAGCACAGCAGCTGTCAGGAGGCTCAGGCTTGAGTTGCCTCTGAAAATACCTGATTATTTTCCTTTTTTTTCGTTTATGTTGACTTAATTTCACATTAATATCCACAAAATAAGCATTAATGGAAACCACATGTTAATGAATAATTAGTATTGCTTCCTCCTGTAAACTGCAGACACAATTTCAGGCAGAATGTGTATGTAATCATATAAATAATAATGGGCTTGAAATTCGGCAAGTTAACTTGTCTGACTGTATTTTATCTCTTAGGTTAGTTTTGATGTCTGTAAGTTGGCTTCAGTGTTGTTAAGAAACATATTTGACCTTTATAAAAGTTATGTAATTGAAACTATGTGCAAGTAGCAGGCATTCAAAAGTCATCACTGTGTGAATTGTTTAACCCCAAGGGAAGCTTTAATTCTGGAAGCAGTATCAGTTTTTTTTCCAGTAAATGAAAAGTAAAAATGTGGATAGAACACTAAGGTGCAGAAAACAGTGTCCATCTCTATTTGGAAATGATAGTAAACCTATTGTACAATGTTTCTGAGCAGCAGGAGGTTGTCTTGCTGTGAACACGTGATAATAAACTTACTTACATTAGGCACTTTCTAAATTTCCTTTCTTTTTCTTTTCTCTTCTCTCTAGGTAAACCCCAACACTTGTATGCTCATTGTCGTGTTTGTGTGCTACCATTGTACATGGACTTGCCAGCTCTTCTTGAGTACTGTTGTACTGTTTCATTTTGTTCAGGTAAGAGACCCATCAAGATGACATCCCACAGTCAGTGGGGATCTTCATCAGCTATTTCAGTAGAGTTTAGGATTTTACCTGCACTTTAGGGCGATGATGGAAATCATTTGATAAATCTAAATAAAGGTGTGAGTTCATTTCTAGGTGGAATTTAGTTAGCCAGTTGTCAGTCATACGCTATTTTGTGGCCACATTGTATATGGCATGTGTCCTAGGAATACAAATGGGTATAAGTGCTTATCTACATTAAAGTCTTAATAAAAAAGATGCTGATACAGTAAGACATTGTAAAGACATAAAGCAGAAGCTTCATGCTGTGGTTTTGAATGACAGCTTTCTCTTGGCCAGTGATCGTATGTATCCATTGTAGGTCAGACTGTTACATACAGCAATGTATTTTGTCATGTGAAGTGCTGACTCAGAAGTAGTCTTCAGAAGTAACACCTTTTAAAGGTGTTAGAAGCTGGGCACCTACACGCTTACATAGCTGCATCTTGTACTTTGTGGTAAGGCAACTTGCCTGTTGGGATGGAGCCCAGCCCAAATGTAATGGGGGCTCAGTATGTATACAGCTAATTACAGCAAAGCTCTTGACTCACCTTGTGAAGCTCATCTGCACTTGCCATGGTTAATTTGGAATTACTTCTTTCCATGCCTTCAAAACAACCTTCTGTTACTTGGTTTCTTGGGTTTCTGTTTGAGGGTAGTAGTGAGTTGTGTTTTGATACCAGCTTTTTTGGAGGGGAATGAGTCCTGTCCCTTTCCCCCTTGAGCTCTTGAGTCTTGTGCTTAGGCTGCTGGCCTCTGCACTTATTACACCAATTAGCAGGTAGGAAGCAGAGAGAGGGATGAAAAAAGGAAGGTTTGCCTCTGCCAACCCTCTGACATGGTGTCTGTCCCTGTCTAAGGGGACTTAGACTCCTTGACTAAAGGGTTGAACCCTCTACCTTTGAAATACATATAATGGCTTGTTCATGAGCTTGAAAGAAGCAGGATAGGGCCTTAAATAAATTATGCAAGACATAAACACCCTTCAAGCATAAAAGCCAGTTCCTGTTTATCTGCAAGATGAACAATTTGGCAGCGAAGCATGCAACAGAGGCAGAAGGTGTTTGCTCACAGGCTGGCTATTCATAGCTTTTGCTAGTATTGGGGAGAGCCACTGGTCAAGCCAGTACTGCTACCTTTACCCTGCAGGAACTGATGAATTTGAGAATTTCAATTGCCATAGAAAAAAGGAAGGCAGAAGGGAGTGTGAAAATAACAGATAAAGGTAACAATACAGTTTGTGAACTTACTACAGCTGTTAGGTGCTCTCTGTTCCTTATTAGAATTATTTGCAGATAACCCAACAGCCACTTGTGAGGATCTATGGTAACTTCTTGTTTTCCATTTCCTTTTTCTATACCAGTTTGTAAACTGGAACATATATGTTGGCTAATAGGAGTGGGATTAACTTCAGTTACTGCCACTCACTGCTTGGCCTTAGCTTGCTGTCATGGTGTTCTGTCCTGCTCTGATCTCAAGACAAACATTTCTTCAAGTCTTGCATCTTTATGCCTTGAGATATGTTGAAATCTGCATTTTGAAATTTATTTGCTTTTCTGGAAGCAGAATGGTAGAAAATACTATTCTATCTACTTTTGCTGCAATCTTGGCACCAATATTTTTATGGGACTACTGCATTTGTAATTCAGTATGAATTTCAGTCTTATTCTCTCATGCTCCGAATAAAGATTCGATGTTGCTAAAATCCCATAAAGGTGGTACTTGAGCAGTCTGTTGCCACAGGAACTCAGAACTGGCAACGAGAAATGCTGAGGGAAGTTCAAGAGAGTTCTCAGTGCTAATTTAAAATGACTATTTAGGGAAGTCTAATAAAAGAGGAAAAAAAAACCAGAAGGTCTAGGGAACTCAGAGTACAGAGCAGATCACCAAAGGACTGTTGTATCCCAGGTAGCATACTTGATATTACTAATACTGGCAAGTATCTGAGACTAAAGCTGAAGTGCAAATGCAGACCCACAATTCATTTTTGTGGATGTCTTTAATACAGGAATTCTTAATTACTAATGAAGTTAGTAACTCAAATTTGTACCTGTGAGTGCAATTTATGCCAACATATGCTACTTGAGATTAACAAATATCGAATACACAGAAGGTAAACCAGCTGGAAGTGACTCACTCAACTCTTACTGGGACTCCTGGAGAGAAATGCCTAGAAATCAAGTACAGTGGTTCTGATTTCTTTCTTTAATATATGAAGAATGAAGGGAGAAAGATAAACCAGTGAAGTGTTCGTAATACTACCTTAAACTATAAGTATTCCTGCCAAAAACTACTCTGTGCTGGTGGATGTAAAGTTTGCATTCAGAGTTTTATGTCTCCTGTCTTAGAGAAAAATTTCTTCTTTCTTTATGTGCTTTTGTTTCTGCTTATCATATCAGAAGCAAGGGATGAAGAAGTATGAACCCTGGATTGGAAGTCCTGGTTCTGCTTTGTCAGCAAGTGCCCAGCTGCACATGCCTCTGAAAAATGCTCATGTGTTTGAAGCTGGTAACAATTTAAGATATTTCTTGGGTATCTCTCAGCACTGCAAAGCCTGCAATACTCACTGGAGTGCTGCAGAGGTTTCTAGCTGATATGTGAGCTGATCGCTATGTCTTGAAAAACATTGAGGCAGACACACTTGGATGATGGGAACACTTACATATGGGGATCTGAAATGTTGCTTTAAAAGTCTTTTACTCATCTAGAGAATCTAGTGCAACATTTTCTAAGAGTAATTTGGGGATCATTTGAAGAAGGAAGCCTCCAGACTTCACTATGACAATGACCTTGATGAACTATCTCAGTTTAGGACTGATAAGTGATGGATCAGGAGAAACAGAGGGATGTTCCTTGCTGAGGGACTGTATTTTTTCAGAAGTTTTTGTAGCTGTAGATTTGCAGAAGAACATGCAGAAATAGACTTGCATTTGCTATGCTTACACTTTTAAAAACATATATGTAGTAGACTTGAACATGTAAAATTAACAGTTATACTACCAAATGAGCACTTAGGTGCCAGTGTTTCAGTATTAGATCTTTTTGATAAAACTAAGTCTGGAACAATTACACTTGTCATTATGCCAACATGTCACAGGCAATGTCCATAAGGATCAGCTGTGTCTTGGATCAATGAGAATGGCATTTGTGCTTCACATCCCAAAAATCAAAGTCTAGCTGAGGCCAGGACTACACAACCTTGTTTTTATTAGAAAGAAATGAGCATTTTGTAAGACAATCTTGTTTTGCTAAATGAAGACATATAATGATGGATGGGTCAGAAGGAATACCTCTAGATAGCGGATAATTAACAAGGTAGTTATAAAGGTCTTGGGTAGTCATCTAGATGTGTATGGTGTTAGAGCATCAAGAAGATTAAATGGTTGTTGGAATTAATTCTTATTGTTGGGTTGAATTTATTGAGTGCTAGCTTTTGCAAATAGTAGCAAGTATGAAGACAATTAAGGAAAGTAATAGGAGCACAAAGGCATCCCACCACATACCAAGGAATGAATGGTGGCATTTCATTAAAACATCTTGGCTACAGTAAGCCCAAATCCTTATTTATTTTTATTAGTGTTATTATTTTAACATTTCTGTTGTGGTTTATTGCTAGGATGCCTAGACAGTGAGTGAACTGTAATTCCTGGGTGTTTACGAGCTAGCTCAGTGGTGTGTGCAGCAAGTGAGAGTTTCTCTTCCCTCTTCACCTGCCATCCAAGACACCTGAGTTTCCCAGTTTTCACCTTCCTTTTGTTCCAGATGTCCTAAGCCTGCATATTTATTGCATTTCATTTACAAATTTGCTCCCATTTATTTTCTGGAAGGTTAGAATGCCCCAAGACTGCACTCAAATGAGACATAACTGGAGTATTTGTGGTTTTTTACAGGGATGTGTAATATATTGGACACGGCTGATCGCTAGATTTATTAGCATGGTAAAGTTAGCACATGATGAACTACCTATTTATGCATAAATACAGCCCTTTTAACCATCCTGTCAATACTCCTTAAATATAGTAAAAAGACGTCCTAAAACTTGATTATAGTTGACAATTTCTGTAGGTGTGGATTTTTTTAAAGAGTTTGATTTATGAAACAGTTCTGAAAAGCTCCCATAGTATCTTGTAAAGGAAAAGCCAGCGTTTTCCAGATGGCTCTATAAATAAATCTGGTAGATGCAGAAATAAGTACACGTATTTCAAGAGCTCCAGGCGTGTTTTTGCACCTAATGCTATGGTGAGCTAGCAGAGGAAATGAACTTCCTTTTGTTTGCAAAATATAAAACCCTTCAAGTTCTTAACGTTTTTTCCACATTGCTGTGCGAGTGAAGCTACTGCGCAGGTTTTTCTTGTTGCTCACAGGTTTCCATGCATACCACGTTCATGAACACTCCTACAAAGCCTCAGAGAAGAAAGAAAGGCTTTCTGGACAGCTCATGGGGATGCAAACCAGAGCATTCTGCTGGGCCAGAATCGAAGGTGTAGGAGAATAAAGCATACACATGTAGCTGGTCTATAGCAGAAAATATGAAGAGCAGATGCTGCTGGTTGTCATCTTTTCATTCTTTTTCCTACTTTTTTTTTAAGTTTATTTAACTTTCTGTGCAATCTGCAGTCATTTTCCTATGAAAGAGAAAGTTACTGACGTTCCCTTATATCTCTAAGAACCTCTTGTGTTCCCTGCCTTGCTCTTCTTGATCTCAAACTGTTTCTATTCTTTAGGCAAAGGTGAACTTGACAGTTACCAGGATGATTTCCAACTGTCCAGCTTGCCAGTACAAGCACTGGGACAGCACCAAAGAAACAGGAAATGTACTGTCTTAAAATAAATGTTTTTAGTCCCCAAACTGCAGGAATGTTACTGAGTGAGTGCTCTAAAAGCTCTGTGTTCCTTGCTGACGTTTAAGGCCATGTGGCTTCATGCAGCTTACTGAAAAAGGAGTGGAAAGTGCAGAGTGTTGCACTCCCCTGCTGTGTTACCTGTCTGAGTGTGTGAAGGGGTCTTGTGTGTACACACACCTGCAGAAATGGTGGTCTGAGAGCTACTTTGTGTAACAGAACACATGGAGGAACTTAAGAATGTGATCAGCTATTAGGGAGATTTCAATATGGTTGCTATTAAAACAACTGTGTAAGTGGACTAGCCTAAATATATACTTGGAATAATAAACTGTTGCTAATCTTCTGGAAGAAAATGATGCTCTTTCATTCAAAGATTATTTTCCCCAGGTTTTAGATAGGATTTAAGCTTTTTTTCTTTCTTTATCTCCAGTATATCTAAAATAAACCAGCTTAATTTTAAAGATATGTTACATAGTTATTCTCAAGAGTGAAACTAAAACTTCTAAATTTCAAAACCAGACTGGACTGAGGCTTCTAAAAGTGCAGCTTTTTAATATATCTAATGTGCATTCTGTTCCATCAAGCCAATTTCATTTTTATACATTTCATAAGCAGTATGGTCTTGAAAACCATTAATATATATTATATCAGCTTTTAGAGGATGATACAAAATAGCATCTCTCTTTAGCTTCTCTCAGAAACTCTTCTCTGAGTGCTACTGACTGTGATTTCTAGCCCAAGTACCTACCTGCTCATTTTGTTTGTTGTGGCTGGAGGCACCAGCAGAGGCCAAGGCTTCCCTTGTGCAGATGAACAGCTCTGTACCTGCTGTAAATGGTGCTGCATGGATAAACAGTGAATTGTCCTGCCAGTGAGCTTATAGCTTAAGTGTGTCAAACACTGAGTGGATGTTGTAGTTTCAGTTTTACAGGCAGGGAAAGTGAGGCTAAAAGCTCCCGAGCTGCACATAGGAAATCTGTGCCAGAACTGGATCAGAGCCAAGAACTCCTGCTTCTTTCTCATTCCTCTGTACCACAAGGCTGCTGCTGCTGCTTTGGCCTTTTCTGGAATTTGTAATGTTACCAGCAGAGGTAATTTATTTTATTAATTTAAAGCTTTGAAGCCTCTGTTGAGGTCTAGAACAGAGAGAGACAGAGCATGCAGTTGACATACCAGAGGGAATAAACCATGCATGAAAAGGAAGGGTAAAGAGATGAGAACACCAGGTAGCCATGTCACAGCTGTAAAACCAGAAAACCCTAACCTTTCCCCAGCCCCTTACTAGTTTTTGTCAACNTACCATGGGCAATGAGTTTAATGCTCCCTCTGCTGTCAGCACAGTTATCGCACCAGGGGCCACAGGAGACCCCAAGTGATTTTCAGACTGTGCCTTGGACATGGATAGCAGGGAGGGAAATGTGCACATGGCTTTAAAGAATTTGTGAAAGAGAACAAAGTCATAGTTTGGTGATTGCTTCCTGAGAACCTCTGAGGAGAGCAAGGGGTGGCAGCAGGGGAGAAAGCAGAAAAATATTCATTTGAAAGTCAAAGAGTTGATAGAAACTCCTACTAGATGTATATCAGTGGGACAGGAGTAAGACTGGTGTAACCCGTGTGGCCTGTCCTGTGCTACATCAAGGCAAAATTGTAAACTCAAGGGCTTCTGTAGGGATAGCAAAGGGACAATAAGGTCCCAGAGTCTTATTTTCCGAAAGCAAAAGATCTCAGGGAGATTGCAAAGTTCCAAAATGTGCTGGAGATGTAGTGATGCCTCTGCTGGGTGTGCCTGCAGTACTGTGCTGCAGGCAACTGATGGATAATGATGAGCTTTCACAAGACCCAGTGGGCAACTGTTTGGAGAAAGGGAAGAAAAAGTCAGTGTAACTATGAACAAGATGTGCAAGAGGAGCAGCAGCATAGTGGCAGCCAGGATTAAAAGCAACAGGACCAAGAAGGAGGAAGCAGTGATGTTTGGGAATTGGCTAAGATGTCACCCATGGTATTTTATGATGATGCTCTCCAGTATGATCTCTGTTTACATTTTAATAGATCCATTTAGCACACACAGTGGTAGGATTCCTGCCAGCTCTGTTTTCCTTGCTAATGAGCACTAGTGGAAGGCAAGCATGGACAAGCAACCGTTGTGCCAGCCCCACAGGCAGCTGTGCCTGCCTATAGGGGAAGTGGGACTGAGTTTTGTGCTTAGCTCAACTTCTCTCCCTTGAGTAAGGATTTGTGCCAAGCTTTGCCCTCAGCCCTTTTTTTATGCTTTGCACCTGCATGCACGTGTCATGCTACTGGGGTACAAACTGTCCCAGTAAAACATCGCAGAGCTTGGTCCTGCTTTCTCTCCCGTTGCCCAGCTGCACACCTCTGAGGCCACCTTCAGAATGTCACAAATTGCCCCTTGTGTGCAGTTCAGTGACTTAGAGCTGGGGAACTCCAAAGTGGGATCTGCTTTGATTTAAACCAAGGGCTGCTCAGCAGACACAGCAGTGCCTGTGGAACTGCTGTCCAGCTTCAGCAGGTGGCAAAACTTGTCTCACTGTAGTGTGTGGCTCAACAGCAAGTGGTTCAGGTTGAGCAGAAGAGGCAGAAACCTGTTCAGAGAGAGTCTCGGTGCTGCTATGGAGAAAAGTCCAGGCTGTGATCCTAAGTAGCCCTGACATAAAGCTGAATGGAGGCTTTTTACTGTGGGTGATGCTAATGCAATCCTGCTGGGGTTTTGTGTGCATTTGTCCTTATAGAGCCAGAGGGGAGAGTATTAACAGTGAGTCTGAGGCATGGATATGAAGGAGATGGCGTGAACCAAGAGACCATGGGGCACACAGTCACCTTCTGACTTCTGTTATAGTGACTCAGTTTGCCTGTTGTATTCCTGTGTGCATTTCATAAATAGCAATAACTCTTAATACCACACACACTTGGGATAAAAGCATGATGTGTGCAGGAGCCAAGGCTGTGCTTGGTTTCCAGTGTACATCATAAAAGAAGGGATGATAAAAAAAGTTTGATTTATTTCACTTAAGTTTGATAAACCCATGGAGCTCTCCTGTTTGTCTGTTTGGTTACTAACAGTTTAGTAGTGTTGTATTTAATGTCTAAAAGGCACTGACAATCCCTTGAAAATCATCGTTCTTAGAAACCGGGGCAGATCTTAAATGACTCTGACCATTCATAGCCTCCATTGTGGGAAGGCTGAAGATGTTTTCAGTTGGATTGGATTTGGCTGAGATGCAGATGGTTTTCCCCCTAGCAGCCCTCATAGTTGGGGGCTGGAACAACTCTCCTACGAGGACAGGCTGAGGGAGCTGGGATTGTTCAGCCTGGAGAAGAGAAGACTTCGGGGGTCCTACTAGTGACTTTCCAGTACTTAAAGGGAACTTACAAGAAGGCTGGAGAGGGCCTGTTTGCAAAGGCCTGGAGTGAAAGGACAAGGGGCAATGGTTTTAAATTGGAGATGAGTAGATTTAAACTGGACATTAGAAAGAAGTTCCTCTCCACAAGGGTGGTGGAACACTGGAACAGGTTGCCCAGGGAGGTGGTTGAGTTCCCATCCCTGGAGGCATTCCAGGTGAGGCTTGCCAGGGCTCTGGGCAAGCTGATCTAGTTGGGGATGTCCCTGCCCACTGCAGGGGGGTTGGACTAGATGACCTCCAGAGGTCCCTTCCAACCCAAACCATTCTATGATTCTATGATAGTTCTGTGCTTTGGTAGCTAGAAGGGCATTGATAACACACAAGTGTTTTGGCTACTGCTGAGCAGTGCTCACACAGCATCAAGGCTGTCTCTCTAATTTCCCCTCTCACCAGCAGACGGGGAACAGGCAAGATCTTGGGCAGGGACATAGCCAGGACACCTGACCCAAACTGACCAAAAGGATGTGCCATACCATATGACATCTGCTCAGCAATAAAAGCTAAGAGAAAGGAAGAGAAGAGTGGGAATTTGTTATTACAATACTTGTCTTCTGGAGTAATTACTCAGCCATTACTCAGAAAGTGGCTGGAACTTACCTGTTGATGGGAAGTAGAGAATGAATCTGTTGTCTTCCTTTGCTTCCAGATGTGGCCTTTGCTTTTGCATTATTAAACTGCCTTTATCTTGACCACAAAGGTTCCCCCCCCCCATTTTATTTTTCCTCTTCCTGTTCTGCTGAGGAGGGGAGTGTTTGAGCAGCTTAGTGGGCACTTAGTGTCCAGCCAAGG
>VWZO01004642.1:763969-780869 GCA_013396975.1 Bucco capensis | reverse complement strand
TGGCGTGAACCAAGAGACCATGGGGCACACAGTCACCTTCTGACTTCTGTTATAGTGACTCAGTTTGCCTGTTGTATTCCTGTGTGCATTTCATAAATAGCAATAACTCTTAATACCACACACACTTGGGATAAAAGCATGATGTGTGCAGGAGCCAAGGCTGTGCTTGGTTTCCAGTGTACATCATAAAAGAAGGGATGATAAAAAAAGTTTGATTTATTTCACTTAAGTTTGATAAACCCATGGAGCTCTCCTGTTTGTCTGTTTGGTTACTAACAGTTTAGTAGTGTTGTATTTAATGTCTAAAAGGCACTGACAATCCCTTGAAAATCATCGTTCTTAGAAACCGGGGCAGATCTTAAATGACTCTGACCATTCATAGCCTCCATTGTGGGAAGGCTGAAGATGTTTTCAGTTGGATTGGATTTGGCTGAGATGCAGATGGTTTTCCCCCTAGCAGCCCTCATAGTTGGGGGCTGGAACAACTCTCCTACGAGGACAGGCTGAGGGAGCTGGGATTGTTCAGCCTGGAGAAGAGAAGACTTTGGGGGTCCTACTAGTGACTTTCCAGTACTTAAAGGGAACTTACAAGAAGGCTGGAGAGGGCCTGTTTGCAAAGGCCTGGAATGAAAGGACAAGGGGCAATGGTTTTAAATTGGAGAGCAGTAGATTTCAACTGGACATTAGAAAGAAGTTCCTCCCCACAAGGGTGGTGGAACACTGGACCAGGTTGCCCAGGGAGGTGGTTGAGGCCCCATCNTTCCAGGTGAGGCTTGCCAGGGCTCTGGGCAAGCTGATCTAGTTGGGGATGTCCCTGCCCACTGCAGGGGGGTTGGACTAGATGACCTCCAGAGGTCCCTTCCAACCCAAACCATTCTATGATTCTATGATAGTTCTGTGCTTTGGTAGCTAGAAGGGCATTGATAACACACAAGTGTTTTGGCTACTGCTGAGCAGTGCTCACACAGCATCAAGGCTGTCTCTCTAATTTCCCCTCTCACCAGCAGACGGGGAACAGGCAAGATCTTGGGCAGGGACATAGCCAGGACACCTGACCCAAACTGACCAAAAGGATGTGCCATACCATATGACATCTGCTCAGCAATAAAAGCTAAGAGAAAGGAAGAGAAGAGTGGGAATTTGTTATTACAATACTTGTCTTCTGGAGTAATTACTACACTTACTGAAGCCCTACTTCTCAGAAAGTGGCTGGAACTTACCTGTTGATGGGAAGTAGAGAATGAATCTGTTGTCTTCCTTTGCTTCCAGATGTGGCCTTTGCTTTTGCATTATTAAACTGCCTTTATCTTGACCACAAAGGTTCCCCCCCCCCATTTTATTTTTCCTCTTCCTGTTCTGCTGAGGAGGGGAGTGTTTGAGCAGCTTAGTGGGCACTTAGTGTCCAGCCAAGGTCAACTCACCACAAGTACAAGTTTAGATTTTTCCCAAGACCTGGAAAACACTTGTAAAACATAGGTAGGAGACTTACCTGTGAGAGAAGATGGTGGTGATGTTACTGCATCATGTGCACCATGAACCTGCTTCAGACTGTGCTTACTGAAATGGATTTCCTACTCCCCTGATGCTGGAAATGAAATCATGAGTTTTTCCAGAAATAAAATGGGGTTGGTCAAGCTGGCAGCTCTCACAGGGAGACACTAATGCTTTTGGCTCAAAAAAACCCTCAAAAGAACCCATCACTAGCTTATTGTGAAAATTATACTCTTCATTTTGAGGGCATTTTTGGTGTTCTGTAAGTGGGATTGTGGTACCAGTGGCTGAATTTTTACACTTACAGACTGACTAAGTACAACAAACTTACCTAAATGTGATTTTCATTTGGAACTTAGAATTGCCCAATTTCTTCCTATCCTTAGTTAACAGTCTGACCCATATCTAGCTTTAGGTCCATAAGACAATTTTTTGTGTGAATTTCAGCATTGGCTAAATGTTTGAAGTAAAAATTTGCATTTCAGTGTCTTCCCTGATGTTTGTTTTACCTTGTTTCATTCAGTAAGAATCCTTCTCCATAAGAAAACAAAAAATGCCATTATCATTGCATACCTGCAAGCTGTAAATCTTTAGTTGGCTTGAAAGGTGCACATAGTACCATTAAAATATACACAACAGCCTGAACTCTACAAATTATTGTCATTTCCCTAACATATGGTGCTTTAACTCCAGTACAGTATATAATACAGTTTGTCTACTGATGAAATCCACCTACATATAAAAAAATCCAGTGTTAGATGTACAAAACTCAGACTCCAGCCATGTTTAAATGCTCTTTTGGAAGGAAAGCTTCTGTGAATACATTAAAATTAGTGGTAAAATTAATTAACAGCCAAGAATATAAAGTATCTAATCCTGTGACATGTCTGTGAGAACTGCTGAATTCAGGTTTGGTGAGATGACTACACAGAGCGGGAGTCCTAAACTTATCAATATTTTCCTTGTAGAGGTCAGAATGTAAGGTCCCTCCCTGCCCTGCAGCATGTTGTGGTTTACATGTGTGTATCATATAAATCAATCTTTGTGGAATTATTTTCCATATAACATTAAAATGATAGGGAGCTGTGTAGCCTCTCTGAAGTGTATGAAAGTGTAGGCCATCTACAGATGGGGTGTCTGCCATGTGCTGCTTTGGGACCTGAGTTTCAAATATGACACCCTAGGAAGTACAAACCCAGCTCCAGGGCCTCTCCTCCGTGAGACCCTGTTGTCCTTCACCTCTCCTATGTGCTGCAGAAAACCACAGGAGAGCAGACAGAAGGTTGGAAAGAGGCTACTCATCTGTACTTGAACAGCCTGTGAGTGCTGCAGACTCTGCTCTTCAATGAATGACTGCATATAGGAATAAAATTTGATAATAACACTATTTATGACAATAATCAATGAATGACAGGATGCATGCCTGGGAGCTGAAACTGGGCATTGTTCAAAGTAGAAATAAGAAGTAAGGGTATTCTGCTTGCAACACTGTTGGCCCTGGTTCCTCTCTCATGTTTATATTTTGAATTTTCAAGTCACATACTGAATTATGCCAAGTGACAGAAGGGAAAATGTCTGTGTGGAGCAGAGTCACACTCCCATAAGGAATTGGCTTCCCTGGCATATCAGTGTTTTCAGGCGCTAGTGACCCTCTGAGTGAGAAATGGAAAGAGGAATGATGAGCCAGATTTTCAGACAGGCACGCACAATTAAACACATTTGACTGTGCCTTATTTATGCTTGTGAGGAGTTATTTGTGTTTCTCTCCTGAACAGTTTGAGCCTACTGTAACCTTCTTTAATAGCCACAGAACTTGTTGCCCTCTTCAAGGGCTTGATTAGCTTGACCTTGCTTTCATCCTTTCTAGCAGTGATGTAGCCCTGGCTTGCGTAGAATAGATTTTGGACAGCTGTAAGGAATGCACAATCATTACCAGTTACTGGGGGAAAAACATGAGCTCGATGTAGGATATGCATAGCATGTAGGATCTGTGTGTGAGTACGGAGCGAAAAGACAAGAGGCTGAGTGTGTTTACTAAAGGCTTCTGGCAGCATGTGTTTTAGGCTGTGATTGCAATTAGCATTTTCATATGAAGCTTCTCTCTCACTTAAAATTTGCAAGGCTGTACACATGGCCCTTTGCTTCTTAATACAACAAACATCAGTAGAAATTATATATGCTCTCATGATTTGGCTTATACTTGAATCCAACTTTCTGGGTAAGAAATAACTGATTTTGATGCCTCATTTGACCACTGATATAATTCATGGCATTTTTACTCAAGTACATTTCTGCCAGAACTGTATTTTTTTTGTACAGGTGGAAGAGTTAGTTTGATTTTCTAGTACATAGGCTTACACTATTGTCTAGCTTTCCAGATGAAAAGGGAAGTCTACTTGCATAAACATGTGTTTTACTGTAGTAGGCAAAATGGTGCATGGATGCTTTTGTTGAGTTCCAAAAACTCAGTGGAAAAGCTGAAGCAGCATGGCAGTGGGGGAAAAAAAAAAAGTGGAAGAAGTGTATACAACTTTGTGGTTCATAGTTTATTTATCAACACCTGCAAGGGGCTCAGTGCGAGCAGTCCTAAAATCTTTCTACTGGATTAAAGAAACAAAACAAGAACTGGAATATTGCAATCAGCAAAATATATTAAATTATTGGCAAAGTTCAATGAATGCAGGTAGTCCACCTGACGTCAATGCCCATCTGTCTGTGGCCAGGATCCATGGTAAGATAAACCAAATGTTGATAGGTTGGGTTTTTTTCCTGTAATACTGATTTTTCTAAGCACAGTCTTTTGAAAAAAAAAACACCCCATCATGTCAAGAAACTCTTTGGTTGTGTATACCAGTCAATGACATTTAGTCCCATTAGTGGGGAAAACAGACACAACCACCTAGGGAGTCTCTCTTCAAGGGAACAGAAGCAGCTGTTGGAAGACAGGATGAACAGAGTCTCATCTTGTGCTCAAACTAGCCAGAGATTTTGACCAACACTGTATTCTGTTTAATCACAGAAAAACTACTCCAAGAGGACATTCTTATTATGGGGAGTTACACAAAAATATCACCACTGTGACCAGAAGGCTGGGGAGAGATGTGTAAAACCTCTGGATGTTCCCTCTTGGGTTACTCAAAAATGAGAAAATAGTGAATTGAAGGGCAAGATGGCTAATGATGAAGTGATAAGAGTGCAATGGACATGGTGCAAAATATCTTAAAATACAATGAAATTGGTCTTAACAATAGTGTGTTAAAAACCCCAATGAATTGTGAAGGAAATTGGAAATATAAATAACTTTAAGAAGTAATAAAGACTTGATGGGTTTTGGAGGGTGACCAGCCTACTGGATTCTTAATGAGCCACTGGGAACTTTCTACATTGGTATGATGGAAGAAAATATCCCATGGTATGCACCTACTGTATTATGTTTTCATGGATCAGAGAGGTTCTCTAGCTAGACTAGCTTGCACTCAGCCATTTTGGTAAATAGTATATTTGGAGGAGAAACATCAGAAATGTCTTAATTCTTCAGAATTACTTCCTAAACAAATGGCATAATTGTTAATGCAACAGAACAGACAAGTAGCCCACTGAAGATGCAGAGAAGTTAGTCCCCAAGTTCTAGAAGAATGCAAGGTAGTCTTTCTAAAGCCTTTTCCTTTGAAGCTTAATACTCTAACATGCAATGGAAAGTGGGCACAAGGAGCTAAGACCAAGCCTGTTACTAACTGGAGAAAAGTTTTAAGCAAAAAAAAGATGAAACCCACTCCCAAAGTGCCTTTTCCTCAGGACAAAACATCCTCAACATTGTTTTTAAGACCTTAATAGAGACTCCTTGCCTGGACTTGCAGCCAAAGTAGCCCCCTTGTTGCTTATTATAGGAAAATAATCGAGATGGGAATGGGTTCCTAAACAGACACACACACACACACACCTGCAGGATCAAGTCTCAAGCTGGTGCAGATGCTAATTCAGTTGGGCATTGAAGTGCCCTTGATTCCAGAGATGGGATTAAGCACAGACAACATCAGTGTACTGCTGCTGCAGGGAAATCAGGCTGACACACACCTGGGGAATATGTCTCCTGAATGTTAGCTGAGCTAGAGAAAACATACAACCTCCTGCAGGTCTTCCAGCATTCAGGGCAGGGAGTGGCTCTGAGCTTTATGGTGAAACCCAGTCATCCTAAGAAATACCATCTATCTCCAAAAAATACTTATTCACAGGGAAAAAAAGAAACACATAAAGATTCTAAGAAACAGAAGTGTTGAAAAAAAGGACCTTTAGGCTTGATGATCAAGGACCTTTGAGTGGATCAGTAATACAAGGTATACCCCACTGTACATCCATTCCAAAAAGCAAGAGGGACTGAGATATAAAGAGTCACCATGTAGGATTGATTTGGGCTAAGCTACTTTGTGGTTAAATCAGTGTTCCCACCTGCGAGAAGTATACTGGCTCTGGATTCCAGAAATAAGTCTGTTGCATGGGAAATATGAGCCAGCCTATTCAGCACAGTTTGTAAAAGTAGCAGCCATCTGTTGGGGTTTATAGGAGACTGAGAAACACAGGATGTTTACTTTTACTCAGATATGCTGTGGATGTGCCTTCTATGAGCAGACTTGTTGAAATACTAATAAAACAACTGGGACATTAAACTCAAGTGCCAGATTTTGCACCTGGGATGGGGCAACCCTGGATGTACATAAAGACTAGGGAATGAGAGGCTGGAGAGCAGTCCCACAGAGAGGGATTTGGGGATTCTGGCCAATGGCAAGTTGACTATGAGTCAGCAGTGTGCCCTGGCAGGCTAAAGGGACAACCATGTTCTGGGGTGCATCAAGAACTGCATTGTTAGCTGGTCAAGGGAGGTCATAGTCCCACTCTACCCTGCACTGGTGTGGCCTCACCTCAAGTATTGTGTGCAGTTTCGGGCACCACAATATAAGAAGGATATTAAGTTGTTGGAGAGCATCCAGAGGAGGTCCACAAAGACAGTGAAGGATCTAGAGGGGAAGCCATGCAAGGAACGTCTAAAGTCACTTGGTCTGTTCAGCCTGGAGAAGAGAGGACCGAGGGGAGACCTCACTGTGGTCTGTAACTTCCTCACAAGGGGAGGCAGAGGGGCAGGAGCTGATCTCTTCTCTCTGGTGACCAGTGACAGGACTTGAGGGAATGGTATGAAGCTGTGCCAGGGGAGGTTTAGGTTAAATGGTAGGAAAAGAGTCTTCACCCAGAGGGTGGTGGAGTACTGGAACATGCTCCCAAGAGAAGTGGTCATGGTGCCAAGCCTGACAGAATTTAAGCAGCAGCCAGACAGTGCTCTTAGGTGTGATTTATTTTTCCTTTTCTTTGGTGGGGGGAGGAAAGTGAGGGGGTTGTCCTCTGCATAGACAGAAGTTGGACTCAATGATCCTTATGGGTGCCTTCCAACTTAGGACATTCTATTATTCTATGACTGTCTGAAAAACTTGTTCTATGTAGTAAAACTGAACTTCAGCAAGGCAGAAAACTTTACAAATACACATGCATATACATAATCATTTAAGTAAAGGCCAGCAGAGAACAGGCCAGCCAGAAATTTGGAACAGATATGGCACTAACTTTGAGACTAAACTGACTGCTTTCCGAGGTGCTTCGTGGAAACCACTCCCAATAGAAAGAATCTACAAAAGGTAAGGTAAGGAAGGGTCCAGTTTCAGCATAAACCTACATGGCAAAGTTAAGAGCTAAGATTAATTTAAATTCTCCAAAAGGGAATTGGGAATTACTGACAAAACTAGAAGGTGGGTGCACAGAGTGTGAATCCAAGACCTGTAAAGATGAGGCAGGCATTCCTTTGTCATTGATGGTGATCATCAAGACACTTGAGAGGGAACTGGGCTGAGGTATCTTTGACTACAGGAAAATGCTATCCACAATGTGAATAACTGTTCATGCTGCTGTGAATGCTAACCAGCAAAGGGGACAAATTCCCATGAGAGTTCAGAGGATGCAAGCAGAATGCAGCAAGTGCTAAGAGAATGAATCCAAGAAGTAACCAAAGATGCAGATGGAGACACTGGCAAACAGAATTAGCAACAGCTAAGGTTGTTTTTGCCAACAAAGGAAAAAGTTCAGTATAGTAAATCAAATAAAATTTAACATGGAGAAGCAATAGATGCCCTATTTTTTTCCTGCAAATGTCTTTTACCATTTTTTTTAAACTCAGGAGGTGTAAGTATTTTTATAAATCTCAGTTGAAAGCAGACTCTCATACTTCTATCCAGTGGCTTGGATAAGCAGATAACATTTCAGATTGCAAATATTTTTGCAATTAAAGAAAACAAAATATTCTGCATACATGTCATTCTAGTTGAAATATCTTGTAGATGATCATCAGCAAGGACCCATGCTAGATAGTCATTTCCTTGAAGAAACAGCTTGAATGGGATGATAGGCAATGGTACCATGTGAAAGCTTTGGCAAGTGTATTTGTTAAAATTCTGTCAATTTGTTCAAAGCAAAGCAATGAGTTGTAGTGGGGAACAGGAGGCAAGTTAAATTGCTTACATATATGTATCAAAACAGTTTGTTAAGTGCAGTGCTACCAGCAATTATAAAACAAAAATCTAGTCAGTGCTTTATATTAAAATGGTAGTGTGTAACTTTACCTATACTGTCCCAAAGAAAAATAGCTGGATCACACTGGGAAAAGGTCTGATGTGGGTTTCAGTGGGTGTGGAATTACATTTGATGTGATCAGAACAGTTTGAATGTCAAGTAATGAAATTCTGGATCAAAAATAGAGTATTTTGGAAGAAAGCTTGGTAACTCAGAAAGGTTGTTTTATGTAGAAGATGGAGTAAATGTATTTTTATATTTTCCAGGCAGTGGCTTAGGTAATATTTTAAGATCCTAAACGAGGCTGCAGTGAGTTTTCAAGAAAGGAACTAAGATCATAATATGAATTCGACCTAGGTATACATGAGTGAAAAGAAAAAAATCACATAAAAAAAATTTACTCAAGCAGGCATTGATTCAGTGTTGCCCACGAGCATCTCACACTCAAGCTAAAACATGGTGATTAAATTTCAAGAACTAAACTCTACAGAAATTACAGATAGGCTCAAGAGCCCATCATTAAAACCCAGTAACTGAAAGACACTGGGATTATTCTAAAACAAACTTGCAAGGAAGAGCTTGTTTGAAGGGCTCTTGTTAGCCATTGGTGTTCTAAAAGCTCTCAATATTATCTCAAAATTAGAATTTCATTGTATTTTTCATGGACTTTAACACATGAAGTACAGATGCACACCAACAGTACTGCAGTTAGAGATGAATCTACTCAGAGATAGAAGCTCACCTAGAAAGACACATACTGTCACTAAACATGACTCCGAAATGCACAATTCTGTTAAATACTTACTTATTCAAGATGAGTGAACAGTCTGTGTCATCTGATTATTTTTCATCTGTATTTGAGCTGAAATGGCTCAAGTGGGAGCCACAAATTCATTGAATGTACTAAATATAGCTTAAGATGAATTTTCCAGCGGCGTCTGCTGGTGCCACTTGTGCCTTAGCAAATCATGGGTTTATCTCCTCCTTGCATCTTCTTAAAGAGGAAAATCTCAACTCCATATTTTGATCTTCTCTTCTTCAAGTCTTGCCTACTGATTCTTGCTATAAATTCTTCCAGGACCTACTTGACACTGGATAATGTTGAAAATTCTCTAACTGTGGGGACTGAATAGCGTGTTAAAGAAGCCAAGCAATAATGGTAATATGCCAAATCTTATCATCACGTATCACAGATTTTATACTGGCTCAAATTCTTCTATATTTACTGAGGTATCTTACCCTGAATCTGGTGTCTAGACATCTCTACAGAACAGAATTTTAAAGTTCATAGTGGTGCATTCTCATTTATTGGCAAATAAGCTTCTAAACTCATTAATGTGTTGTATATGTAATGTATGTTGCAGTTATGGTAGCCTGATAAAGCACAAGGACAGTTTCAGCTCCTTGGTGCCCTTGGGCATCTGGTTTCTAAAATTTTATTTGAACCTGTTCATACCTTTTGCCTCTGTAACAGGATGGGAAATCTTGTACTATTCCACCTTGCCAGATAACACAAGAACAAATAATACAAAGCAGTTTTGAAAGACAAGTCACTCATTCAGCCATCGCATTCTATCAAAGCTCTTGAGAGACCTCTATCAAATTCAGCCTGAAGTTTTTTTCCTCTGAGCTCAAGATCCCCCACTGTATTAATCCTCTATTGTGCAGAAATTGTACCAAGCCACCTTATTTCTTGGCTTTCTCTGCATTCTCTTTTTTGAATACAGTCTATACAAAATTACACAAAGATAAAGGAAGGATACATAATGAATTTTCACAATGGTGTTTCCTGTTTTATTTGTTATTCCTTTCCTAACCTTAGCATTCTCATCTCCTTCTGTCACCAACTATTGGAGAGGCTTTAATGCCATTCATTCTCAGAGCTTCCTAAAAAGCAGTTCTATCAACACATTCCTTTAGTGAGACATTCCCATCTCTTCAACTAAGTTTTTAAACTTTCAGCACTTGCACAGAAGAACACAATTTTTATTCTTGTTCCAGTTACCTATTTTTGTGTGGTTTGCTTACTCAGGAGATTATTTAGATGATTCTTTGCTATTTGCTGTGTAAACCTAATAAAATGCTGTCTTCTTCTAGGATTCATAGCTTTTGAATTTCAATTCCAGTTCCTGTCTCATGTGAAGTTGTTTCTTTCTAGTCATTGCCCCTCACTACAAGAAAGACATTGAGGTGCTGGAGCATGTCCAAAGAAGAGCAATGAAGCTGGTGAAGGGTCTAGAGCACAAGTCATAAGGAGAGGCTGAAGGAACAGGGATTGTTACATCTGGAGAAAAGGATGCTGAGGGGAGACCTAATCTCTCTCTACACCTACCTGAAAGGAGGTTGTAGTGAGGTGAGGGTCAGTCTCTTCTCCCAGGTAACTAGTGATAACAGGAAAGGAAAAGGCCTGAAGTTGCACTAGGGGAGGTTTAGATTGGATATGGGGAAAAAATTTCTTCACCAAAAGGAACATCAAGCACTGGAACAGGCTGCCCAGGGAAGTGGTGGAGTTTAAATACCATCCCTGGAGGTGTTTAAAAGATGTGTCTCTTAGGGAGATGTTTTAGTGGTGGCCGTGATAGTGTTAGGTTTATAGTCAGATTTGATAATCCTAAAAGGTTTTTTCCAACCCAAATGATTCTACAATTTATAGGGTAATACCTGTACAACATCATAAGAGGACTTAAAGCCCCCTTATTCCCGTAATTTTCTCAGTGGTGAAATTACCCTATTTTGTTAACCCTGACAATGGATCTGGCAAGATTTAATAAAATGCTCTCAGAACCCTTCTTTTCCTGTCCTTCCTATTTCAGCAGCATTCACACAGGTTCCTTTCCAGCGCTTCCCTACAGGCATCTCTGCTGCTGTATTGCCAGCCAGGGAACAGACAGCAGTGCTGCCTGGCTTGCACCCACACTGCTGATGGCTAACCCCCGCTCACGGAGCACGCAGAGGGGACTGCTGTGTTGTGCTCAGTGTGAGGACGCCCCTGCTCATGCAGCAGACTCCCAGAGGATTTGTGCTTAGACCTGTGACTAACGCTCTGCCAGTTCTTTCCAAGAAGCTTTGCTCCTGATGTCTCTTAATGAGTTGTTCTTTAAAAGCTCTGTGGAAGTGTCCTTAGCACCTGTACAGCCCTGCCTCTGCCTAGCTTTGTACTGCAAGCTTTGGGACCCATATTTTAAACTTATTTAAGTGCTGTAAGGCTCCCTCTTATCTCAAGCATTCCCTACAATGCTGTGCTGAGCTAAAGGGTACAGGACACTTTGCCATAATTTAAAAACTTTTAAGTATCTAATAGATTAAAGCTGTACCACAAGATAAAGAAGACAAAGCAAGCTGAAAAAAATACAACATGAATACTTGCTTGTTCTCTTTGTCATAAAAGAGAACAAGATAACTCTGTCTCAGCCTACTCCATCCTCAGGGTCTCTGTACTTGGGGAAAATCTCAAGTGTTTTATCAACTGCTGCAATAACCACAAGAGATGCACCAAGCTCAGGAGCAAGCTGGTAAGTACTTCACTAGAGATGTGGGAAGTGTTACGAGAGCAGTAGTTCATACACTTAAAGCACTGCTGAACACCTTAACCACACACTGGTATTTTACTCTTTTTATTTGTTTGATTTGGGGTGTGATGATGTAGGAAGCTGGGCCACAGTAGAGGCTGCTCATCTTAAGAGCATGGCTTTATACTGAGAGATCATAAAGCACATATGTTGGCTTACAGCACACTGAACGCAGAGATAACTGAAACGACGAGACTTGATCACAAAGCAAAGAATCAGCAGCAGACATAATCCACTTGGGATTCAGGCATACCCCAGTAGCACAGGGACCACATAGCACACAGGCAGGTGCTCTGTTTCTAGGTATAGTTTCAGGCTCCAGAGGCAACCCTGGGAAAGAAGAGAGCCCTGGGTGCTGCCCTGGGAGAGAGGAAGGCAGGGAGTTCTGGAACCTTCAGGGGCAGCTGGGGTGTGGCAGTTGGGAAGTGACAGTCAGAGGGAGGAGTTTGGCTGAGGAACAAACACACTACAAAGCCTGAAGAAGGCGGAGATAAACAGACTGTGCGGGGAAAGTTAACAAAAAATCCAGAAAACAAGGCTTAAAGGAGAGCCTGGGGCATGAAGGCAAATGAAGAGGCTGGGGGAGGGGGGCATAGTAAGAACAAAACCCTGAATTGGGGAATAAGTGAAAGCAGTGTTCTGCTAGGAGGAGGCAGCTAGCCAGCTGCCAAGGCGAGCCAGCTCCTACTTATCTTGCCATGTTGACTACAGAAACAGACTTTAAATGACGCAGTGTCTATAAACAGAGAGGAAGAATTAGTTCCCATTCTGGTAGTTGTGGCTATGACCCTAAAATCCTTATCCCACACATGAGTCAGAAATTCAGCTCCTGAGGGCACGGATGGTGTTATCATGTAGCTGATAGAGGGAGAAGCAGTAGGCAAAATGTAATAAGCACTTGCTTATTATTACAGAAACTCGGCACGGCAGTTACAAGTGTTGTCCAAAAGTGGGACATACCATTCCTCACCAAAATGTGAAACTTACAAACCCAAAGTCAACTCCGGGGTAAATAGACTAAATATAATGTTTTCTGTTGCACATGAATTCGATTCAAAAGTAAACATAAAAATCTCAGATTGTGCTGTTTCAATCAGACTGATGGAGCAGGACAGGTCCTTTGATGCAGTATTCCACTGTGTTCGGTTTTGTTAAAAGAAGTATCAGAAAAGCCTTGTTGGCATGCTGATTTGCCTCTTCAAACAGCACTGCTGCTTCCTCCATAACACTTTTGTCTTGCTGGTCTTTTTCCTGCTGGTCTGAATAATTAGTTCTCTGGGGAGATCAAGTCTTTTCTTGCTTACTAGTACTGGAACAGGGAATATCTGAACTAATCTCATGGTACCCCAATAATGCTCCTTTTGACATACAGATCCTTTATGGAGCATTATATGACCCTTACTGTAGACAAATACCTGTCAGATGTGCTATGTGAAACATTTACAAGCTCCAGCTACATCCATTTATGTTTATCACTCAATGGACCAGGACTTCCACAGTGGTACCTATGTAGCAATCCTGTATGATAAGATGCTATGTAGAGAGTAGAATGCAAATGTGGATGTGAGCTCTGTATTCCTGCCAGGGTGGCCACAGCAGATGGCCTATAGTGGAACTTCAGTCAAACAAAAAAAACCATGAAGCAGCACAAATCTGAGTCACTGGTACAAAATCCCTGTTTTGAAGGACTCTTGACTGCTGTTCTAACTATTCAGGGGCTGAAAAGGACTGCCTAACTGCTGGGGAGCTGGCCTTGAAATTTCCTCTCCAAGCTACTTTAAAAAATCCCTTTTGTAGGACAGTAAGGCAGTTTAACTTAAAAAGGACAGGTTTGTCCTGTACCTGTGATAGCAGTGGAGAAACATTGATCAAAAGAACTTATTATTGCTTGTGGATCTTCAGGAAGGGCTGCAAGTATTGAATGTGTGCATATTTTTATATATGTTGCCTACGTGTATGCAAGATGTTGGTCATGTGAACTTTATCTGATGACAATTTTATTCTTGCAAATTCATATTATAGATACTTATACAAACACATATATAAATATATACAGATACACATCTATGTAAAACACCTGTAGTACTTATGTCTTCTCCATCTCTCCTTAGTTTTCATCTAATCATTTTTAAAGTAGCAGTACTCACAAAAGAGAGACTAAACAGAGAATAAGTGAAGGACTAGTATTAGTCCCCCTTTGAAGTATTGGCAGGTTTACATTCATAACTTATGTTGTGGTCTTAAATCTCCTCACAGATGGAGAATTAATGTACCAAAGCACACAAAAAAAGAAAACAACCTGGAAATAAAAGGAAGGCCAACTCTGTAACTCTGCCAGCTAAGTGACAAAGAAAAGTTAAGATTTCAGTTTATTCTCTGATAAAGGCCATATTTTTCTTGAATTGTTACCATACGAACATCACCTGATATAAAAATACATCATAAAAATGCTTTACACAATCAAAGTGGACAAAACATACCACATGATGCATTTTTCATGTAAGAAATACACTAGCTGAATGCATTATTTACCAGCTTGTTCAGCTATACTGCTGAAGTAATTCTATAGCTATTAGACAGAATGACAAATAAAAACCTCTGGATAGTGCAGGGGATAGTGGACTTGGACAGCAGTTGTGATTTTTATCCCTTCTACAGCAGTTATTTTAATAAATATCCACATCACATGCTTTAGTTTTAGATTTTTAGTACTTTACAAAGATGGATTTCATTTCATAATGGGAAGACCAAAGTACAACACTGTAATATGATATGCTCAACTTCACCTAAAAAGCCAGTCTAGCCATCAGACCATGCTAGAGTCCCTTCTGCAGAGCATGCTATCATATCAATAAGTATGAGCTGGTCATTGCACTGTTCAGTCCAGATCAAAACCAGCATATAGGACAGTGAACACATCTGACAATTAAAGTATGTCACTGACAAACACAATTAAAAGAATTAAGTACACATAACAAAGCTATACATGTACATTCACATGTCCCTCATTGATGCTGGCAACAGGAAGTCACATTGTTTTTACCAAATTTTACCTCCTATTAATTTAAACCTTGCTAAACACACTCTTTGTTATCAATCCCTGCTTGAATTTAGATTATTTTAGCTGGTTTAGTTTAAGCAAATTTAAAGTTCTAAATATTTACAAATCTCTCTTCTAAATTTAGAGTTACATGACCATTCTATGACTGTGGCACAGTTCAATCTTAGTTTTCTTTTCTTAAATACAATTCCTTTGGGAAATGCAACTGATTTACAATAGATGACAAAAATTACAGTTTTCCGACTTAAAAATCACATGAAATTTTATTTTAAAAGATAAAAGATTTTAAAAGATGTCTTGACTGCTTGATTGTCCATCTGTCCAGCAATAAAAATGAAGGGGTAGCATTAGGGCTGCTGCAGTAAATCATTTCTCAAGTAGCATTACTGCCTACTTGAGGGAGAAATAACTGGGTTGGTAGGTCAGCAGAAATGGATAGGGGTAAAACAGGTCAGCAAAACTGTGTACAGATCGTACTGACTCAGAAATATTTGTATTGGCATGTGCAAACGAGAATGTAGTCTGTGACAGGCATGATAGCAGATGCTGGCGTTGTTGAGGCCTTAATCGTAGTACAGTGTCCAGTCGTGGGTGCTGCAGTTCAAAAAACCTGAATGGTTTGGTTACAACACTGGGAGAAGATAAAAGCATCTTGAGAGGTTTAAAACTGTGACACACAAGATTGAAATGGAAGTGGAACTGCCTAGTCTATATGTAAAATAGACTTACAAGAGGCATACTGAGAGACAGGAGGCAAAACTTTTGACATCCATTACAGTAACAATGAGCCTTTATTTTAACTAGTGTTCCAGGCTCCTCGGTGTCAGCTAGACCAGGAAACTGAAAATCAGCAATTTTAAAAGTAGTTTCACAACAGCTTAAATCACTCTAAATGGAGTCTGCCAGAATCCCATCTCCTCCCTTATGCCAACACTGGTACTCGCATACCTGGAGGGTAAGCTGAGCCAAGATACAGAGCAGGACAAAACCTATGTATCCTCTGCAGGATTTGTAATGCTCAGAGGGTTCAGGCACTCACCACCTGCCCAAACAGGAGGCATGTGACGGATCCATCAAAGCAACCAACTAACCGGCTCTCAAAATGCCTCTGAGCTCATTTCCTAAAAAAAAACCTAAAACCAACCCATAAATATCTCAGCGGGTTTTGGTCATATCAACACAGAAGGACTGCTACTTACGAGTCAATTTTTTGTTGTTGTTTTGGGGTTTGTTTTGTGTTTGTGGGGTTTTTTGTTGTTGTTGTCAGAAACAGAGGGGAAACAGAGGAGAGTATTTTCAAACATAATAGTCACATTAACACCAGCTCTTGTATTTTGGGAAAAATAAAACACCAAACACCAAGCCAGGAAGTCAATAAATTTAAACAAAATTTATGATATTAAGCAATACTACCCACAAGCACTCGTTGTGCTGGCCGCTATACATTAAATACACTTTTCAAAAAACCAAAAGCACAAAATGATTTTGACAGCAACCATACACTGGCTAAAGAAACCCAAGGGTACGGGGTGCAGGACTGCAGAAATCCTTGTCACCGAGAAGTAAGTCACTGCTTTCCGGCTCTCATTACGGAGCAAGATGAGGAAGCTGCGACCTATGTCTTGAAACGGTTTGGTCCCTCCGAGGTTCCACGGCCCCTCGCACAGTCAGGCCGACCCCAGGGCCCCACGACGGGCCGGAGGAAGACCCCTCCCGCCCGCAGCCCTCCCCAGGAAGAGGGCTCTGGACCCCTCTAAGAGAGCCCGATGCGGCGGGACAGGGACTGTACCTCAGCGTCTCCAAATTTTTTATCTCAGCCGACAGGCCTCACTCCGGCGGCGGTCGACGCTCGTTCTCCTCAACCCCGGCCCACAGAGAGACAGGGAGAGCGATGGCTGTTATCATCCGTCGGCAACAACCGTTACGCGAGGCCCCAGCCAGTACCGCCTCCTCGTCCGGCAGCACTCCCCTTTCCCGGCTGTCCCGGCGGCGGCGGCAGGCGCCAATGAGGCGGCGCGTCCCGGCGGCAGGCTCCAGTGGGCGGGCGCGGGGGGCGGGCCGCGGGCCGGGGGGCGGTGGCAGCACGCTCGGTTGTGAGTGAGTGAGTGAGTGTGTGTGAGTGAGTGCCATGGCCGGAGCCCGCTGAGAGTGACAATAGGAGCAAGCCGGA
>VWZO01004642.1:734144-763942 GCA_013396975.1 Bucco capensis | reverse complement strand
GGGGTGGGGGGGGCCGGGCGGCGGTGAGGAGGCGCGGGGGGCTGCGGGGAGGACATGTTCCAGCTGCGGTGTTCCGCGGCTCCCTTCTGGAAATGACAGCCGATAGCAGCAGGCGGGAGGCAGCTAATTACACCTCTGCTTCCCCGGGCGCGGAGCGAGCCTCTGGCTCCCTCCCTTCCCCGGTGATATCCGTCGGTATTTTCATGTCCACTCGCCTCTCGGTGCATTACCCCCCCTCCCCCTCCAGGGACCAGCAGATCTGATGTGCGTGGCCTCGTATTTACTAAAATACTTAGGGAATAAAATAGGATCCCCTGCTGAAAGAGGCAAGAAGCAGTGGCTGGGCTTGCAGCTTTCCGACTCGCACACAATAAATAATCTCGGCTTTCTCCCCCCCTCCCGCTGTTCGTTGAAACGGTGTGTTTCGCTATGGTAGTGTATTCAAGGGAGCGAATGTTCATTTGGAGAAATGAAAAAAAAGATCAGTGTTTACTGTAAGGTTGTTAGGCTGGATGTAGTCTTGTTGAATTGGAATTAGATTTTAATAATTTATAAAGCAGGTTAGGGAAACTGTTACTAAATTTACAGCAGAGAAGTGTCAGTAAAGCTTCTTGCTGACACAATGATCCTGCAGTTTAAGTGATCTACTTTAGTCCCTATCCATTATTATTATTTTTTTCTTTTGGTAATTTAATTTTGAGAGAGTGTGCAAACATTTCTGCAGGAATGGTTACTCTTTAATGATGCACGTGATGAGGAGGTGAATCTTTGTGATGCAGTGAAACAGGGCCAACCAGTTCAGGTTTTAAGAATATATTTTTGTTGATATTTTCAGGATTTGGTTTATGTAACAGGTAACTCTGTTTGTATGGTTTTTTGGCGGACTGTTGAAATCTTAGAAGTGGGTTACTAAAGTACAGGCCATTCTATTTCAGTTTATCTGACTTTTTTATTTATTAATCTTGGCTGGGGCCTGAATGCCCTGGTGGTGGTGGCATTTTTTTCCCGCTAGATGATAAACAGGACTAATTTAAGGTGCAGGTTCATGTGGCTGATAGCATATGATATTTAGAAAGCATAAGTTGGTAGTGAAGGAATACCTCAGGAGAAATCAAAAAGATGGAATAAGGTTTTTTCATTATTGTAGTGCCAGCTGCACAGTTCAGCTTCTGGGTGCTGCACATGCTTCCTCGAACAAGCTATGGAGTTTATACTTCCATTTTTGATAGATCTATTGCATATACATGTAATTTTTCATTAAATAGTTCTTACCATTTGGAACCTGTTTACACTGTGGCAATAAATCCTGCTTTCTAAAGCTTTTCTTGCAAAAGAAAAACCCATGCCTGTTTCAAGGGATTCAATACTTTCTGAAGCATATAAGTAACGAAATATTTTAATAGAATAAAAAAATTCTCTATATGGTGGAGTCAACTTCTTTTAGCATACGACTCACTTTGGTAATTGAAGTCAACAGACACTGAGGATGAGTAATGCTTTCCAAGGACATGTTTTAAGACCCTGATCCTGCAAATGCTTATGCCGATGCTTAACTTCGCACGAGTGTGTAGCCTTACTGAAATCAACAGAGCTGCTCTTGATATTATGATCCTGTTATTAATGCAGATAGTTTTGTTGATTTCAGTAGAGGTGCACATGCTGGTGCACTAGTTAACTGTACACAGAGCTGCTTGAAATATGTAGGCCTAAGTTCCTCCTATCTCATTTCTCTTAGTATTACTCATGTATTTCATTAAGATGTCATGGGTCTTTTAAGAAGACAGGACAAGACTAGTAAACACAATAGCTGGATGGATTAATTTACTGTTTAAATGTTTCCTTTTGGTGGTACTTAGTAGTATGGTATCAGCTACAGGAATTACCAAGGCAAGTTTTATAGGAAGAAGCAATGCTTATTTCTTAAGCTTATAGAGTTGGGAAACAAACAAACTTTTGCTTGCAGAAACCTATTTTGGCTCTCTGCCTTTCTCTGCAAACCTTGTCTGGCTTATGCCCTTAGAACAGTTATGGCTACCACACGGCTGTTCTCACAGAAATGCCAGAACATGGATTAACTATTTGTAAAGAGACTCAGAAGAAAATACCTGAATATTTCCAAAATGGAGAATAAAGAAAAAAGTGTAAAATTTGTCGGTGTTAGTGAAATTATGAAGCATAGAGGTACTTTTTGCTATACTGTCTTAAGTTTCTATAAAATCTTGTATGAGGGAGTGGCAAACTGAATTTTTCTTCTGTTCTGTTTTTTTTTTCCCAATGCATATTGATGACTTCAATGCCAAAAAACCATCTGTACCTTTTTGTGTGCCCATTCTTTAGCATGCATGGTCCCTACAGCATGACTTGAAATGACTTTGTCCCAAATAATATATAGTTTAAGGCTACAAGCCTATGTCAAGTCTACAGGTGGATGAAGTTCTATTGATGTAATGATGCCAACATTAGGTCTGAATTTTTCCTGTGCAGGATTTTTTGCAAATAGGAGACACAGATAAAAAAGTGAGTGAGAAGAATTACTACACTGTTCGTTACATTTGTTCTATACAATTTGTGTGTATGTTGAATGTCTGTTGGTTGGATAGCTCTCTTAACAGTCTTGTCTGCGTGAGTTGTCAGCAGGAGAGTGATGAAGAAAGGAGATTTTTTGAAAATTTAGGTTAATCTTTTTCTGTTTTATCCATTTGCAGTATGTTTGTAACCTCTGTTTTCCTTCAGTAGGGATATGTCCTCAGCACCAACTACTCCTCCATCAGTGGATAAAGTAGACGGATTTTCTCGGAAGTCCGTCAGAAAAGCCAGACAGAAGAGGTCACAAAGCTCCTCCCAGTTTAGGTCTCAGGGCAAGCCTATCGAGTTAACTCCCCTGCCTCTGCTAAAAGGTAAGATCAATAGTGATTTTTAATAAATAAATCAATTTTACTCTAAATTCAAAGTATTCTATTGCCAGAAATTGCAGGGAAGTTTTGCCAGCAATGAGAAATGTTTCATCCCAGAAATGTATGTATTTAAGCCCTACAAAGTATTTTACCTGTGACTTGAGGGTGTGGTAATTGTTTGCAATACTTTTGAAAGTTTTGAATGCTAATGTTAACCTGTACCATGACTTGAATTTTCATGGCACTTGGGCTGTGTGTATTTTATCTTGTAAATCCTCAAAAGTTGATGTACTTGAACAATAATTTTGGTTAGGGTAAATTGGCTTGGGAGCACAGGGAAACTGGGTTTTAGTGTCTTACCTTGACATGTGGGTCTGCGACCTGTGACAGTGGTGCCAAATGCAGTCCAGAGGCATATTTTGAATGCCCTGCAGCAAGGTCTTAGAGGGGAGATAGGACTCCCTCTCGTAGCTTTTGTGTTGCTTCCAGGTCCTGGCGTTTGCTGGGTTTTTAAATCAAAAGGTCCCATGAGCTGCAGCCTCTCAAGAGGAAAGAAGGAAAGATGCTGCCAATCAGGTCTTAGGCAAGACACTACAGTTTTGAGAGCCTGCATATCCCAGCTCTGGTTGAGTTTCTGCTGGCAGATTTAACCTCTAATTTGGGAAAGAAAATTGTGATCCAGCATACTACTTATGAAAGGATGCCAGTATCTGTAATATCTTGAATGCTTCCCCTAAATCCCGGTTGTCACTGAATTTCAGTACAAATCCAGGGGCCAAAAAACCTCTCAGAATTATGCTGATCTGGTGAGGAAGGGGGAATTGCCTTTCAGAAATGTCTCTTTTGCACTGAATTCTGAAACAGTTTATGTAGTTTTGTGGGATTTTTTCATTGTTGTTCTTGCTTTCTGCTATACATAGTGAAAATATGCATGACTGGTGCTGATAATGCTGGAAAATAGCATGATTAATAGGTTTAATATTATATCTGTCTCATTTTTACTTTGTGAGCCAGTGTGTTTCCCACATTCCCTCTGTTAATCAGAGTACTGAAATATATAATCAATGTGTAATTGCACTTTGGTTTAGTTCTTAACCCTAATTCTTCATATGAAGGAGAAGTTACAAAGAAAAAACCCCAAACCAACCTCCCCCAAATACTTACACTTTAATGTGTGTCTTTTCATTTAGTTAAAAGTAAGATTCTAGGGTTAGTTCTAGTGGTATTGTTGTTAAAATATTTGGGGCTTCTTTGTGGGATACCTGTAAGAATGCACAAATGGCCATACTGGGTCAAAAGAGATGCCCATCCAGCCCCACTGCATTGTGCCTGACAGTGACCAACTTGGAAGCATAGAGGAGAGTGGAAGAGCAGGAGGCCTGAAGTGATGCTATACCAGAACGCTCCCCTCTTCAGCACTTCTCAATGTAGGGTCTGTTGGTGGCAGTGGATTTGACTTCGTAGTCTGCAATGAGTATTATTTTTTGAGTTTTCTCATTGCTTCATGACAGTATGATAAAGAAGTAAATGCTCCTTTAGAATAATTTTAAAGCTCAATTCTACACTTTTGCAGGTCAGTTTTGATCGGCAGGTCATTTCCTTTGAAAGTACTAGTTGCTACACTTCAGAATGTGAATGGAGTTTGTTCTTTAGCTTAAATGGCTAGATGACTGGAAAACAGTGAGATTTGTGTAAGCAAAGAAATTGATGTTAGAATGATTTCATTCTATTGTGTAGTTCAGTTTAGGGAATAAACTAGGTAGATGCACAAGCATAAGAAAGAGGTTGCCTTTGTCTGAGGACCTTGTCTTGCAGAAACACAGACATATGCAGGTGCTTAATTTGACTACTGTAGCTAGTCCAGTGGATTGAGATATAAAACTATAATAAGATAAAACAAACAGATGGGGAGCAGAGAGTGTTGGTGAGACATTTATGATTAGTGTCATAATGAGTTACAGTGGTCCAGCTTCAAATTAAGAATCTGATCCTGTGAGTTAGGTTTCCCTCTATGACTTAACGCAGATTCCCAGAGGCACAGGGATCTATCTACCTGTGCAGATTAATTTGCAGGATTTGTATTGGTCCCTGCTGAAGGGACACTGGCAGTTAGAAATCATGCTACTGTCTGGAAATGTTCTTGACCTATGTTAATATTTGTAACACAAAATATTATTAAACCTTGAAGAAGTGAGGAGAAAATTTTCTCCTGCATTTTTTATACTTTTCTTGGCCAATTGCCTGAAAGCCCTGTTTTTTTTTTAACTTTCAGGTTTACACTTGTCTTCAAACAAGTGACTAGTCCTATTACTTCAGTCTATTAATTGTATAATTTCTAATTTTATACTTATTGTTTAGGTCTTTCAAACCAAAACAGAGAAGAGATTTCAGTAAAATGGCCTTTTAAAGTCTCAGAAAAATGAAATCAGTTTGGAGATCTGTAGTTGCTAAGTTTATTTAAACTTCTTGTTTTGGGTAAACTTCAAGTTTAATTAAACCTCTTCAGAAATATTTGAGAACAGGAAGTTTTAGAGGATAGACCACAAATTCAAACTTAGACATATTTCATATTCATGGTGGAGGGGCTTTATTGACAAAAAGGTGCATGCTCTGCTTCCTTCTTTTCCGGTTTTGTTTGTTTGTTTTTTAACTGTGTTGCATATTGACATTTGCTGGCTGCCTTCTCTCAAACAGCACTTTTATGGACTTAAGTATCTTCTGTGATTACAAGAATCATGTATGCAGAAAACTAGATAAATGCTTAGTCCATTTTTTGCAAGTTTTTATACTATGCCTGTCATCATAATGATTTGAGCACCTTCCAGTAGTGTATTAAGTGACGTGACTGCACATCTGTCACATCTTATCTGCTCTCATTCCTTTCCCTAGGGGCAGAGTCATATATAGTGAAATGGCTTGTTTTGGTAGTGTTTTAATGCAGTCTGTTGCCTTTTGTGAACATCCATACCTCTATTGCAAAAACAGATAGAGAAGTCAGCCTTGTTGTTCATTTGGCAATAAAATATTTCAGGAAAGAAAAATAGAAGAGACAGTATGTTTTGATGCTATGTAAGGGTAACCTGCTATTTAGGAATTATAGTAAGAACTGGAATTTTCAGTATTACTTATTCCAGAAAAAAAAGTACAGAGAAATTAAGTTGCTACTGTTGGGGTTTGATTTTTTTTTTTCTTAATTAACAGAAGTATGTGTATTGTATCTTTTTGTAAATAAACATTTAATGTATTTAGAAAATAAGATGTGCCTTCTGAGGCTCTATTGGGCTGACTTTAGGCTTTCAAAAGCCACAAACCAAAAAGCTGCTCTATTTGCCTAGAGTAAAGACTTAACTTTTCTGATCATTTAATTATGTTTTTATTTACTGCATTGTGACTAAATCTGTTTTGCAGTTTTCTTTTTTAATATTACTCATGCCCAATAGAACACTTCAAACCCAGCATTTTCTCTGTTGTTTGAAGTGTAGAGGAATGGGATGAGAAGTACATATGGGAATTGTGATATAATTGTCCTGCATTTTCAATATGTGTACTTCTATATATGTTGCAATCTCATATGCATTTTTAAATGTTTATGTGCTCTTGCCTGGTGTGTCTTGCAGTACAGCTTTTGATTTTGACTTTACCTTGAAAGAGGCTGTTGGTACATCAGGGCTGGCAGGTCCCCTAGATAACTGCTTTGTGGCAGAACAAACTCAGTTAAGGGCCCTTTTCTGGGAATGGGTACTTCTACCTCTGTGCCTTAGTCACTCAGCCCAGGTTTGTTAACTAAGTTTGTGACATGCCTCAAATCCTGTTTTTTCTTTAGACAAAGACAGTATTATGTGTGCATTGGATAGGTGTATTATTTATTGGAGAGCTATTTTACTTTCATTTTGCATCCATGCTCCTTTTACTTAGAAGTCTCTAGAGGCAAGAGTGCAATGTTAGAAAGCAGTTGGTTGGAAAAAAATATATGGTAGTACTGAACAAGTAAAACCAGAGCAATTTCAGTATTACCTGTAAAAGGGGAAAGGGGAGTTAATTTTTTTTCTGCCACTATCTGTAATGGTAGGGGTGGTGTCCAGAGGATGAAGAAATATGTATAGATGACTGAAAAGATCATATGCCTTATGAAAACATGTGTAGCATCTTGAGAAGTTGGGCAGAAAACTTGCATGTCATTCACAGTATTCTTCCCATCCTCCTTGCCCTCATTAAAAATACATAAGTGAGGTTAAGCGAACTATCCAAAAGTAAGACATAAATTTTAAATCAATGTATCCTTTTTTTGTGATTTTAAGATGTGCCTATTTCTTACCATCATCCTCCCACATTTTCCAGTGATCTAATATAATTAATATGGTTTTACTTTCAGGTTTTCTAAGACTAATGTGTATTTTTGTTGAAAACAGCTCAAATTATGGTTTTTTATTTTTAGGTAGTTTTTCTTCTTTAAAACAGGCACTCAGAACAGAAGTTCTCCTGTCAACAGTAGCAATTGCTTTGTTACCTCAACACTATGAAATTTATTGAGCTTCTAATACATTTATCAGATAGTTTCCATGGCATTAAAGAATTGCTGGAGTGGCAACAAAAGAGCATTGCGTAGTCAAAAAGGGAGAATCTCTTTTCACTTGCTGTTTGCTTTTGATCATTATACTATTTCCCTATAGTTGAGATTTTATTGTAAGCTGCTCTTAGGAATCCTATCTATCGGTCAAATGGTGAAGTTCCTAAATAGTAAAAAATCCTACCACCTCCAAATGACTCTTGACTGAGAACTGCAAAATGTGCACTTTCTTCTTTAGATACAGTTACTCTTGATTTTTTTGAAATTTCCTTTATCATAACAAAGTCTGGCTTTTTCACACTAAGAGGTACTGCCTTCAGAACTGCAATACAGGAAATAGTTATGATTTGAGTTGTAGAAGAAGAGAGCGAGCTTCTGTTTTCTGTTGACTTTCATGAGGGTTGGCTGCTTGTCTTTTCTGTGCAACTCTCCATTTGTGAAATTTTGAATGCTTTAACAATATCAATAAATGGTTAACAGTATACCTAAGCTAAATACTTTCTCCTGATTTATAAGCAGGAATTTAGGGTCATAGTGGTTATACCTTTGCAAAATAAAATTTTGCTTTAAATCTGTAATTGGAAGTGGATCCCAGGACTCCCAATTCATTGTGTGGAGGAAACGCTGGAACTTTCTTTGTGCTGTACATGTTGAATGCTGAATTAAGCATCAGTCTTGGAACTACTTTGAGGAATTTTGTGCCCATTCTAATTGAAATAACTTACTGGGTCATCTCTGTAAGATCTGGGAATAGGGCCACAATCCCAAAAGGGAGAAGGACTTAGCCTATTTATTATTTTTTCCTAAGATGTACAAGGTTCTTGTCATATGTAATTAATTTCTTCATTTTCTCTGTGCTCTCAGCAGTTGTTTCCTGAATATATATTTAACTTGTAATCTGTTTTTACACCATCCAGTGTTTGCAAAATAATTCCAATACTCTTAAAGGTTTCTGGTGGTTTCTAAAAAGTGTTTGTTTGATGGCGTTTCAAAAACGGCCATATATTAGTACCATTCTGTCTCTTTGAATTTTTTTTCCACTTGTTATTTTCTCCCCTCTTTGGAGTATAGTTCTGTGGAACTGCATTTGTAGAGGATGGAAACGTGTAGAAATTGCTGACCTGAAGTTAAGAGCTGTTATCTTAACAGTGTGTTAGTGAAACTGCAGTTGGTGAGAAATTCTGTCGGCTTAGCCCGAAGCTTCTAAGGTTTCCGTTCAGTTGTCTTTATTTACTTCTAAGACTCTTTAGGTCTGGTGATTTTCCTGTAGCCATGGTGGTGGTGGTTTTTCAGGGTTTTTCTGGTGGAGCTGTTTTGTTCTGTTTTGCTTTTTAACCTGAAGTCCTCAGTGTAGTTGTTTTACTTCTGGAATTACTGTCGTCCTTCTGGAAATGCTAAGTGATGATCATTCCCATCATCAGAAACTTTTGGGTTTGATCTGTATTTGTCAGTATGCCTCTTTAGTATATTTCTCAGTATTATTTATTTCTCTAATAATATTACGGTTTTCTTCCTGTGTCCAAGTGTAAACCTGTTGGTCTGTAGTAGAACCTCCTGTTTCTTTAATAAGTACCTCCTTTATATTCCTTTACTGGAGAACCTTTGAAAAGGCTTTGGCCATGCAGTAATTTTGATATAGTTTACATAATTGTTGAAGCATGCTGCTGCCTTTATAATGGATTATGATATGGAACTTCTCTGTTGCGAAAGGTACATTTTCCACATCTCTGGAATTATGATGTTTCTTTATAAAATCTGTGTATATATTAAATGTGCATGACGTATATCTCTGTATAGAAATTATGTATATGTTCAATGTCATCTATAAAGTTTAGGATTTGAGTTTCTTTAATTCAGTACTTATAATGGGATACTGCTTCTGTTTGTCAGTGAAGCTTTATAGTGAGGAATCAGTCCCTTCACATTCATCTGTTGTAAGCTACTGCCTCCCTGGGAACAGAGCACTTTCATCTGGGGAGTGGGAGGAGGACAGAAAACTATTTTTAGATTCAGGGTAACTTCCTTTCACCTACATTTTTTCATTCAAGTTATTACTGTTTCTTTGGCTCAATCAGGCAAAAACCATTAGGAGTAAAAGACGAGAGGACTCACTGACTTCAGTGAGTTTTGGCAGGGTTGGACATTTATGGATTAGTGATGGAACCATGTCATCTTGGTAACTGTCTAACTCACAAATATCAGCAAATGGGCACACGTTACTTCATAAAAGGTTAAGGAAATTCTGTTGGAAAAATAGTAGAGTCTCCTTTCAGAAGGATATGGCAGGGCTTATCTTAGTTTGAAAACTCATCGATTTTAAGTGTCAGTCTTCATTGCAGGTGCAGTTACATGAGGGTTTTTTCTGGCAGCAGGGCTTCTTCAAGAAGTTCCCAAGCATATACCACAGTGCACTGCCTCTCATCTGTGCTGAGGCAAGTATCTTGGAGCCACAATATAAACCAGATTGTTAAAACCAATACACCACTCCCTAATTTTACTGATGTTTGTTTGATCTTGTGTCCTCTCAGATGTTTAATTCAGCAGAACTGAAATGGTGGTGAAGTTTTTACATAGGATTGATAGCTTCTGTGTGTGTGGTTTTCTTCTTTAATAAAGAAGGAATAAAAAAAAATGCTGCTGCTACAGTCTGGGGATCTTTATCAAGCATTTTCAAAAGATAAGGCAGTTGTCCTAAGAACTGGTGTAAAATACTTTTATGCCATTAGTTGTTGCGCTTGATTGAAAAAATTGTCTGTTTTGAACAAAGTCTTGAAGTTAAGCTACAGGAAATCAGTTTTGATCAGGAGTAATAATGCTTTACAATAATGGAAGGTTTTCCACCAGTAGGTTTTTCTACTCTTTAGTGATGTGTGTATAATTTTGAAAATGTATATAGTCCTAGATTTGTTTAATATAGCAATGCATTTTTTAAATCTCCTGTAGAAAGTTTGTTTTTCAAATCACGTTGTGCCTCATGCTAACTCTTAAGTTGTATTGCTTGAAAAGAAAGTATGTAATATAAGTTTATTTTAAAGCACTTTAACATTTTATGATGTTTTTATTAATGTATTTTTATTTTAAAAAAAGATCACTGTTTTACATTTATGCCCTTTATTAATTTTTACCACTATTTTTTCCTTTCTGATCTGTATGACAGGTTCTTAACTGTGGTCTTTTCCTTGCATGTGAAATGCATGGTCCTTCCCCTAGCGTCTTCAAGAGTCTGGGGCAGAGAAAGAACACAATATAACAGAGTTGATGTACCTGGTTAAATGGACAGAAGGCAAAAAAGTGAAAGGGGTCATTTCTGGGTAGCTTTCTAAGAGGGGAAAAAAAGAGCAGACTGCTGTAAAGTCTGTTGAACATCACTGTATGTATTGCTAGCTCTTCTGTAACAGTAGCTTCTTGTGTTTCCTGATCTGAAGAGCTTATTCTGGTAGCTTATGGTTGGGCTTCAGAACTGACTGAGTTACAAGAGGTGGAGGCAAGAAATTTGTTATTCTGATTGTAAAAGTTTGTGCATAATCTGTTGGTTTTTTTTAAAGTTTTTTCTGAATTTAAAAAGATGTATCTGCTGTAAAACATCAATTACAGCCTTACCCTTACTTACCTGATAGGTATTTTGCATCAGTGGTATCTCAAAGATGATGAATAAGTGCAGATAACTGTGTCTACCTACTGGTAAAAGTATTAATTTGATGACTTGACCCCCTTGTTGGAAATCATGGTTAAGTACTCAGGTATAGTAATTTTTATTCAGAAAGATCAGATACCTGCATGAATAAGGTTAATCTGAAATGGTATGTTGTCTGGAGAAGTACTTTACTGTCAGATTTTGCATTTTATGCTTTTCTTTGTGAATAGTGGCTTGGGATAAATGTAGTTTCTGTAATGGGAGGGAAGTGTTTCTTTAGGTATTAACATAAGATTAAGAAGATCTGTCATTAGATTGGTTATTTTTTAATGAGTTTCTTACTTTTTGAGGAACATCAAAAAACAAGTTTAGTCTCATTAAGAAGAAATAACTGTGGTGTCATTAAGAAGAAGTAACTGTGGTTTATATTGGATGTGGTCTGTAGTTTTCTGTGGGGTTCCTTGGAGGATTTTCAAGAAGGTTTAAGGATCTCTCTTTATTTTTTCATCATACTTGTGATATCTACCTGATCTGTTCTTTGGGATATCTGTGCCTCTTTGCAGTGTCGTGAGTTGAGTTTAATATTACCATGGTTTTCTTGGCTTCTTTTTTTTGTGTTTGCTTGTATCAAATTTGTATTGCCACATGCGTTTGAAAACTTGAAACCCCATTTGTTTGTTGCTTTCCAAGTTTTGAAAATGCTGTCATATGGATTACATTGAAAAGGAAGATTGCTGTAAGTGAAATTTTTCATGTTACAAACTGATATTGGGCATGGGCAGAAACTGAGGAAAGGATGATTCTGGACATTAGAGGAATTATTTTTCTTTCATGTTACACAGTAGGGTGTAATGTGAATGCATAAACTTCTGTTAGTTTTCTTTGCAAGTTTAGCTCATGTACTCTCCATGTTCACATTCCAGCAGCAGGACATAGATGTTCTATGCAGTATCTTTATAAATAAGAAAGTCTATCTAGTAAGTGTTTTCTGACTTCACATAAGGTTAACTGTTCAAAACTGTTCATAGAGAATATGTTTTGCCATTTACATGGAAACAAAGGTGCAATGCAAAAGGTGATGATTACAGCTGGGACAGTTCTTCAGTCAGTGTAGAAAACACAACTTATTTGTTGAATATTGTCAATGTTATCAAGGGAGAGTGAATTTGGCAGTTGAAAATTTGACAGTGTTTCAAATCACATTTTTTAGATAGCTTTTTGAAGTAGTTGAGGTGGTGCTGTTACCACTAGTCACCTTGGTTCTTCTTCTCTTTCCCTGTATTATACCCAGCCCATACTTCTCCTTTGCTTGTTCTTTATCTCTGCTTGCTGCCTTCTCACTTCCTACTACTTCTTCCTGTATCCTCTGATGGATACAATTCACTTATTTTTCCACAAGAGGGTGATAAAAGTCACTCAGGAGTGCGTGTGGGTTGCAAAGGTTATTGAAAATCTTAATATAATAAAATTAGCTGTATTTATAAAGAAAAAATAGAGTCTGATCATCTTCTTAAGCTCTGCCAGTATGTTACAGTGGTTGTTTGTCTGTGCTTCTGGAGACAAGACTAGGCCTGTCAGGATGGAGATCCACCCTGTGAAGAGCATGCCAGCGCTGTCCTGCCACTGTTGCAGTAATCAGACCTTACTGCAAGACAGTCTGCCCTTTCTGTTATTTACGCAGTGATTTTCCCTGTTCTTTCTCCTCCATACACTCTCTTGATTTTTTTTCTTTTTTCTTTTTTCCTCCTCCTGGTTTTTACTAGGAGAAACAGAACTTCTTTCCCTACCAACGCTAAGAAACTGCAGTGGTTGAAATTTCTGCTTATCTTTAAAAAGTGCAAAAGGGGTGAAAAGGCAAGTCAAAGAGAGGAGAAAATAGCCACTACTGTGATTTGATTCTAATAGAGGACCTTAGTAGAACTAAGTATCTGCTTTTGGCAAAACCTAGACTTTAACAGTTACTCTACTCAAGATCAAAAGCCACTCTAGTTTCTCTTTTTAGGACTAGAAAGGATGATGGAGGGAAGTGGTTCTTAGGCCTTCTGAGAAAAGTAGCTCCAGACTTGTCTGTTTTAAGTGATGCAGATTCTGGCTAAAGTTCTGGCACCTTGGAAAAGCGATCCAGTTGTCTCAGGGTATGTTGTATGGCGAAGGTAGGGGAGCAGACCCTACCAGGTATGTGGGGAAGGGTTGGGATGAAGGGCTTTTTAGATGCATTTTGAGGAGGAGACAGCATATCAAAGTGGTTGTTAGTCTATGTTTTGGATACCATAATCTCAAAAAAAAACGTGTCTGTTGCTGTAAACTGCTTTAGACGATATTTCATCTGAGCTGCCAGATTAAATCTTGTGAGCCACATTTAAAAAAACCTGCAAGTCCCTTAATATTAGAGAAATGAGCAAATGGGATCTAAGTTGTGGGTTAGGCATAAGCTAGCAAAAAGGCTCCTGGAAAAATTCTAGACACTTCATCATGATGAGTCAAAAGGAGTCCTAGCAAGAAAGAAGAAAGGAACAAAATGCTGGAGGTTATGTTTACCCTGTCCTCCCATTAACTGTGAAATTTTCAGGTCAGGGGGTGGAATTTCTCACTCTTCCTTAATTTCAGGAACAACAAACAAATGCCCCAAATAATAAATAAAAAAGATGCAGCCTTTTAAGAAAAATACAATCAGTGGTCTGGTCAGAATATCTCAACATTTTTCTCCTTCTAATGGTAGGAAATTTCAAAGGCAGCAGAAATGTGTTGAATTTCCCAGGACAAGTCTGTTCCTTTTCATGTTCTTTCAGTGTCCTGTTCCCTGTAAACTGCTACATCCATAATGTGCACAGTCAGGTTCAATAAACAGCATTTGGAGCACCTTGCTTCATGGGGAAGAATAGTCCTTGAACCAAACTTTAAAGTTTGGTTCAGGTTACCTGTAAGTCTTAAGTGGGACAGATAGTTCCCACTAACACACTTGAGGGGGACATCCCCACCCCAAAGCAGCCTTTCTACAGAAGAAAAATAACCCTCACAAAACTCAAAGCATTTTTAGAATTTTTGTATATGCTTCTGAGCTGGCTCTGGGAGAGTGTAAGGGAATTGGAGAGATTCTAATTGATATTGGCAGTGTAAAAGTGTTTTTCTTAAGTTTACAGCATGTCGTCTTAATGAATGAATGCTATAATATCTAGAACAGAAGTAAGTGACTAGAAGCAGATTTGAAAGTATCTCTTAAGTTTCTTCTATTGCCTTCTTGGTAAGGAACAGTCAATCCTGTTGCAGAAACTTTCTTGATTAAGGATTTCGCAGAGAGGATTGACATGCCCTTCAGAATAGATTCTGAGGTGACCTCATTTGACATGAGTCAAATGAGAGAGAGTTGGTCTCCTCTTGTTTTGCACAGTTGATTCTAGCATGAACAGGCACTGTACTACAGCAGAAATTCTTTTGAGAGCCAGCATCTTCAAAGTTCTTTCAATTGTGGTGAAATGTGCCAAAACTTCATGGTCAATAAAAAGAAAATGGTTTGGAAATGAACATATTTTCATGTTTATTTGTTTCTGGATAAGTATTACACTTCTGGAATAATGATATTTCAAATATAATCAAAAAGGTCTACAGCAACATATAACACACAATAAAGCAGAGACTGTTTTTTCATTACAGTTGGTCTCCTTAGATGAAATATTCAATACTTGATAATATTTTTGCCCATGTGGTTTAAAATGTCTTGAGCAACAAGACCTGTCTCAGATCCAGAGCTGAAGGAGAGATAGTTGAATAGAGTGCTCACCAGCATGTGCTTTTGTTTTGAGAGAGGAGTAAAATGGGTGAAAGGGAAGTAGTTCAGCCTTTCCTACCATTCCTATATTCAGTGGCTAGACAGACAGTGCCTCCCCCTCTTTTGAGCTCTTGCTGCATTTGTGGTTAATGCATTTTTTCCGCGTTTTTGTTTCCCAGGTTTCCTCTCCATATTGAGTATCTATATTTGGGATTATTTGTCCCAGATGTATTAGTTGGTGATTTTCCAAACTGAATTTCTCTTTATTTTCTGGTGATGAAAGGAATTTGCTTAGGTTTCTTTGTATTGTTTCTGACCTTACTGTTACTCAAAGTTCTCTATTTAATGTTCTCAGAAGAAGTTATCTATATGCTATTTTAATCATAGATATCATTAAGGAAGTTATTAATGTCTGGACTAAATTGATTCTTATATCTCACTGGTATTTCTTTCCAATTTGATACTTTGAGATTTTTATCCATTGTCCTGGTTTTGAGTTATGACTTGTTGATTTTATAACTGGTTTGAGTTTCTAGGCATTTCATCAGTACTGTTTCTCAGCCTGTCCTAGCCAAAAAAATTGGGATCAGTTTTAAAGGTAGGACTTTCAGGGCAAATAGAAGTGTGAGTCATGCTGAAATAGAGTAGAATTTTTTAAACCCAATCACAATTGAAACTGAAGCTGTATTATTACCATTGTGTATATATCTGCACATTGATTTCAGTATGCTGTTTTAGTACTTTAATTTGTACAGTAGTAGTTCTTAAATGATAAATTATTAAGTAAATATTTTCCTAGTGTAACGTGCTTTCTATTTTTATATATCATCTTGAGAACAGAATGTGATTCCTTTCTGTAGGGTCAGCTATTTGAAATACTTGCCTGTGTTTGTTCTAACTGTATAATCTATAATCCTCAATATGTCTTTAATCCACTTTATCTCCTACAGGACTATGTCTTTGGAATAGGGAAGAATATAGTGTGTTAGATAGAATCTAAGGGTATAAAGTTTGGGAAGATTAAATCCTTTTCTGAGCTCAGTATTATTAATAGATTTTGGCAAATAACAGAATAAATGACTAGTTAAGAAAATTAAATACTACTTGTATTTTCCTCTGGAAGGAACACATAATACGTAACAAAGGAGTTTTACAGTATTTAATATCTGAAAGTATGAAGATGGAATTTACCACCTGGCTAATCTTAAACAGTGTAAAGGGAAAGTAATTGATTTGTTTTCTTTTGAGTCTTTAAGGTTATTGTGTAAAGTTGAATTGAACTTAAAAGTATCTACCTTTGTATGCATGACTAAGGTAGAAAACAGTGCACGTTTCTTAGCACTGACTGCTTGTGAGTGAGTGGATGCATTCACCTGAAATAAATCTAGCTGTGGGTTCAAGGAGGGGCATGTGTGTGCATGTGCATGTGTGTTGAGAAGTCTGTTCTTGGAAGGATGAGTGTTCTCTGGTAGTGGTTAGTAGTGTTTTTGACAATTTGGTGTGTTGATTTTGTTAAGAATTGCACAAAGAACTTCTGTTGTGATTGCTTCATTAGAATGATGGAGAAGAAAAAAACTTCTAAAAAAATTGCCTGTAGCCTATGTGTATTAATAGGCAAAATGTGACCCTTTAACAAAGTTATTGGTGCTGTCAGGGATGTCTGTTTTGATGGACTTGAGAAACTGCATTTTTCAAGTAGGAGAATAGGGAAGACCAGTCATCAGCAGTCAACTCTCAAAATTTCCTCAAACAGACTTTATTTAAAACTACTGTTATTGTGTAAATTTCAGGTAGAGTAAGTGTCAGATGCAAATACAGCTGATTCCTCCCCACCTCCACCCCAGGCTTTGCTATTGCTTTTCTATGTTTTGGTAATTGAAGATGGTCAAATAAAAGAAGTTGTCAAAGGTCAGGTTTCTGTATTTGTCTAATACTAAGGTATTAGATATCATTTGTCAGGGGACAATGGATTTCTCCTTTCATTTAGTGACAAATAGTCTGATCTTACAAGGTCTTTGGGTTTAGGGGTAGGGATAGTGATCATGTTAAATAGCAAACTTCCACAGCAGCTGTTTAATAAGCCACACTACTAAAAACTTAGGAAAATCTTATGAGGAGATTTAAATTGTAAGGAAGCTTATTTGCCTGAGTAGAGATTTCCTTCATAGAAAATAAAAAATGTAAAGCAGCATGTTCCTTGTCTGCTACTTGCCCTTGAAAGTGATTCCATTTAAACAAACCCTGGAAGGGATGGGAACTGGGTAACAGGGCAGCAAGTGAATCTGAACACTGAAATGTCTATTTTGTGCTTGCATATGCCATTCCAATAGCATCCATGTGGCTGTAGGGAGGGCGGGCCTGCTTTTTGCTTTTTCCATTGAGGAAATAGATGGGAATTTGCATTTTTTCCTTTTAGACAAGGAGAAGTTTTCTACAAGCTTCACTGCTTAAATTCATGTTGTGCTTTCTGTGCTGCCATACCCGTTTTCAGTAAAAGAGCAGTTGCATGGAGACAAAGAGGCTGCTGATTTAAGTCTCAATAGAGAAGTCTGTTAGGCTTCAACTGTGGGAGGATACTAAATGTAGATAAGAGGTTGGCAGATGCTACCTGGCCCAAGACTACTTGAAAATATTAAGCAGCTCTTTAGTAGGTTTGCCTAAAACCCTTTTAATGACTGGAAGAGTTGCTGGAAAAAATACGACAGAGGAGTTTCAGTTTAAAAAGGTATTTATTGTCTGGATGTAATTTGCTGTTTGGGTTGGGGAATAAAAATAACCCACCAGAGTTCATCTACAAATATTTAGTTGGAGTTGATGTGAGGGGGGGGGAATCTATCCCCAAGCCCTTCTTTCTCTTCCCACCTATCTTACAGCTTTTTTGGTGAATGATGTCAGTTTATGCAACAATTGGGCTTTCATTTTCAAAGAAAATACTGTTTCTGATAATATAAGTTAAGGTGAAGGATGAGGAGGGTTTTCTTAAGTTTTCAGAAAGCTCAGTGTGTCTGCTGCTATTAGTGTTTTTCTAAGCTGTAACGCTGTGAACATTTACCTAAAGGGTTTGTTTTTGTGCTGCAGCCTTTGAGACTACCATAAGGAGGCTAGTTTTTGGAAAACTCTATAAAAGAGTCTGGCGAAATAAACACCTGAAGGAAAGTACAAAGATTAGTGTTTATAGAGCCATTGTGTTGTCTACTCTTTTATATGGTTCCGAATCATGGGTCATCTATCGCCACCACCTGCGACTATTGGAGCGCTTCCTTCAGTGCTGTCTCCATACAATCCTAAACATCCACTGGTCAGATTATGTGACTAATAGGTCTGTCCTAGAACAAGCAGCAATTTCAAGCATTGAGGCCATGCTGCTGAGAACGCAGCTGCGTTGGGCAGGTCACATCTCCAGGATGAAGAACTACTGCCTTCCCAAGATCATGCTTTATGGGGAACTTGCCACTGGCTGTCGCAATAGAGGAGCCCCGAAGAGGAGATACAAGGACTCCCTGAAACAACATCTCAGCCTTGGCCACATTAATCACCTTAACTGGTCTACTCTGGCCTCCAATCAGGAGGTCTGCAGACATAGTGTTTTTAATGCCGCAGATGTTTTTGAGCAGGCACGCAGGATCACTCTTGAGGAGAAAAGACAGTGCAGAAAGAATTGTATCTTGCAGGTTATACCTCCTAAGGAGTCCTTCTGCTGTGCCTTTTGCAACCACTCTTGTCTGTCCCACATTGGCCTTTTCAGCCGTCAGCACGCTTGTAGAAAGCGCTTGGGAAGAGCGTGGATGGAGCCCTCCCCAGATCTTTGTTTGTGAAGCCTAGCCATGATGATGAAGGAGGCTAGAAGTGAGGTGGTGGGACTGGGCTTGAATTTCCAGCGAGCACATTCAGAGCTCTGTGTACAGTCAAAGAGGGGAAGCGTTCTTCATCTGTACCTTCATCTCCACACTGGCCTCTGCAGGTTGGATAGCCCTTGGAGCTGTGTTGCCAACCCAGAGCGTAGCTGCTCTTTAGCCATTTCTGACCTGTGAGATGCAGTGGGGGACATGTGAAATGAGCTGCCTCAGCATATTTTTGTTTTACTTTTAGTAAGTGGAGAGGGCAGATGAAGAAGTCATGTAAGTGCTACATGACTAAACAGAGCGAGAAGTCCATTGCTCAGGACCAGGGTAGTTAATTTAAGCAGGGAGGGTGAACTTCTAATTCTTTTTTAAGTGTGGTTCCCTTTATGACTTGTTCCATGAAGAGAGTTGATTACAGGATCTCTGTACTGGGTCATTAAATAGTTAACATCAGTGGAGATATTTGTGTCTCAGAAGCCAAGATTTGCACACGTGTTGCTATAAGTATTTCCTGTAGAATACATTTGATACTTAACCTGGAAAAAAGTCAAAAGAGGTGATTAAGGTTTTGTACCTTTGAAATAGGTTTAATTTTGTGTGGCTAAAGCTTCTAGCAGGTGCTGTAGAAACAGGAAAAAAAATATCTTTTCAGTATGTCTCATCCATACTTCACATTGAGCCACAAAGTAATACTCCTAGGAACAAGAATTTCTTGATTGAATCTAAATGGAAAATGCAGTTTTCCACGGCCTAATCACTTCCAGAAGTGATCATTTAATTGTAGGTAAATTTATCAAACAACTAGGAGGTCTTTGCAAAATTATCTGAAAGAAAAAATACTATTCTCTTTTAAAATGAGTCACAGAAATAGCAAGAGCTTTTTCACAGGCTGTGTTGATCTATCTTGGCTACTAGTTCTGCTTCAAATAGAAAGGGATTTTTTATTTCCAGAAATATGTTCTGTGTCATTTGCTTACTGTTTTTGTTGTTACTGCACCATACCTTAATATTGCTAAAATTTCTGTGCAGTTTCATAGATTTTCAACTTTCTTGTAGAATTTCTAAAAAGAACAAAATTTCTGAAAGACTGCGCTTGTGCAATGGTTGCTTTAGAACTTCGCTAGTGGTCCCTTGCTGTTTGTCAGTGGTGTTTTTTGTGCCCTGGATCAGTCTTTTGCTTTGTCTGTGAATACCAGTCCAAATTTGGCAGAGTTCTGAGATAGTGAGAGATTATTTTGTGTGTAAGAGCTAGATAGGGTTATCATAATTAAGAATGATCAGGCATTTAGCATCTGTCATTAACCAGAGTGTTGCTGTGTTCCTCACAGAGCAAATGAGGATGATTTTCCTCTTAGGTGTGACAAAGGCATCATATCATCTCTTGGTGGCACTGTTAGGATCAATACTAGGATGCATTGTGGGGTCTGGGACTTGGCATAGTTACAGAAGCTACAGGAGAATGAGAGAGATGTAGACCCATTAAATGATCGAAGACCCAGAGAAAATGCCCTGTGCAATACAATTAAAAGAAAATCTTTTTGAGGAGTTTTATCATGAAGCTTGAGAGTAGATATGGTCATTGTGTCTTACGGGGAGAAAATATTGGTCAAATAAAAGAGGAACTAATGCTATTAGCTAAAGCCAGAAGTTAGGCATGCAGTTTTTAATAGCAAGGAAAAATATGAGCTGGCAGGAACACTTAAAGTGATGTTAGATTCTCTGTTTGTGGGCTTCCAAATCAAGAGTCATGACTTCTAGAAGAGTTGAATACATGTTACCAGTCTTAATTCATGGATGGTTGCTTCTTGAGACATCTTATGGACTGTTTTATTTAGATTAGACTATCTGCTCTGGTAGCCCCTTTCAGCTTGCAGTTTCCTAAATCTGCAGCTCTAAGATGCCCAGATTTACCCTTTTCAGAAGCATTGAAAGTTTGTAGGAAAGACAGTAAGGCACTTGGGAATAATGGCAAGGCTTTAATGAGTTAGACAAGTTGGATCTTTTCCTTGGAGGAATTAGACTGTTGTTTCCTGTGCTCTATATGTCTTGGGTGATACACTGCTAGTTGATCAGAACTGCTTGCTCCTGTTGCTGCCTGGCCTGAGACACTGGGTCGTGATTTACAGAATGGATGATGACTCAAAATACAGGTGAACTTGGTGGGTATTAGTCCTGAATACTACATAGTGCTATGTAAACATGAGGAAAAATCAGGATGTCTCAAATTGGGCATTGAAAATTAAAGGATACTTTTAATCTGAACCTCTTTATTTCTTAGTGTTCTTTTAAATTAGTATCTTGGGAGTAATACAGCATAAATATGACAGTCTTTAAGAATGTTATTCTTGTTTTGTTTGAGAAAAAAGATAAAATTTAAATATGATGTTATACACACTAAGATTCGCTGCTTTTATTACAGCTAAGTAACTGAAAGATTACTCATTTTATTTTAATACAAACAAATCTGATTGGGTTTTTTTGGCGGTTTAGTTGGTTTGTTTGCTTTTTCCAAGAATCAGACTGTCACATTTTTCAAAAATTTTGGTTAAAACAAATGATGCAGGCTAGTGGAATTCAGGTATGATACAGATTTGAGCACTGTCGCTTTGTTGGCTCTCCTTGAGTGTGAAGTTCCTGCCTTCTCGATCAATTATTTCTTAAAAAATAATACAACTTTAAGATGAATTATTCCTTTTTAAAATTCATTATTATAACTGATTCTTTCAGTATGAAAAATTAATTTTTCTTCCTGAGAGTGGTGTGCTGTGTATTTTGTACTGTTCTTACTGAAATCCCTAATTTCTTTTGTTGCTTCATGAGATCCATTTCGTCTCATTGGCACAGTTTAGTAAACCTCCCTGGGTTAAAGGAGGGCTGTAGATTTAAAATAGTTTGAAACTGAGATCCTGCTTAAGCTCTTCTATTTTCTCACTTCCTTCTGCCTGCCCTGAGCACAACCCTTTGCATGCCCTTTCTCCCTTCTTTCTTTATTCTTGGGGAGAATGCTGGTGCCACACACATTTGTGATCTTGATCAACAGCTTAAAACAGTTCAGTTGCAAATGCCTTATATGTTCACTTGCTGCTCCCTTTTTTGGGTCAAAATCCTTGGGAACATTACACAACTTCTCCCAATCCTGTGAAGTGATATTTCACAGCACCAAAAAGTTCATTTGTGTGGATTTTTGGTGTGTTTACTCCACTAATTTTCTGATGTAACGTGCAGAAATTTATTGTGCTTTTACATATCCTTACACTAACTTTTGCCAGTTTTCTTAGATATTTGCCTTTCCATTTCCAAACAAATGTCTTAAGTAAGGCAGATCATTGAAGGTAGAAGGGAATAGCTGCTATATAGAAATTAGTGAAGCCTCAGGAATGCGGATGATATGATTTAAAAATAAAAGGAGTTTTCATGGCTGTTTTATACAAACTGCTTAACACTTTTTTATTTATTTTTTAAAATGAATTTGAGGAAACGAAACAATATGCTGATGAATCCAAAATTTGTGGGCATTTGGTTGAGAAATATATATATATATTTTCTATATATATATATACACACTTAAGTACAGGTAGTGAATTCTGAAATGAAAGCTATTCAGAGTATCTTGTTGAAAAATTACTATGCTTTCATTCTGTACAGGTCAAGGGTTGTAATTTGAGCCTGCCTTTTTAAAAGGAGAGTTTCCTCCAACCTTGTTTCAAGGTAGAGCTTGAAAAAGGAAGTCATTTGTAAACTGTTGAAATACAGTTCAGTGTCAAAACAACTGAAGAATAAAATTACTCAAATAGTTGCTCTTATTTTGAAAGTGTGTCAAAGTGGAGGAGCTTTCTTTATGCATAGTTGCTATTGGCTGCAGAAAGCCCTTGTTTCTGTGGCTGGTGATAGATAGGAATATTAACAACATAATTCATGCCTTGTCATATTTTGCTGCTTAATCATATTGTTTGGCACTCCCGTGATCGTGTTCTGTGTGGCCATAATTCAGGAATGAAAGCTCACTCGGGCACTGGTATTACAGTCCTGTAATCAAAGAGGCTGGGATTATGCAGATAATGAAAGGACTTGCCAGCGTGTGTTTACCCACGAAAACTGGAGTGGAGTTAGAGGCAGTAAACAGCCAGCGCCGATGAACGTCGCTTCTACGTCACGGCTGCTTTAAAGCTCTGGGCTGGGTAAGCAGAAACCGAGAGCACTCTCAGGCTCAGGAACATGTGTCAGCAGGATCACTTGGGAGTTTCCGCCATGAAAACTCAGATCTCTTACAAGTGTCTAGTAACATTGCCTTTTGTGCCGCTGCTGCTGTCAAAAGTAGTATTTCAAGGAGGTTGCTAACATTTTGTTAGAAAATACTTGTTTTATAAGAAAAATGTTTTGTGGAATTAACAGAGATTAGAAAGATTTTAAGATTATAGGGGCTATAGCATGAATCTGAATGCAAATAAAGTATAAACCCAGTATTCTGTTTTCTTTAGGTTTTCATTAACAGCTACAGTTTTAAAGTCTATACATTTTCTCAGAGGCTAGCACTGAACTTTGTGAATTGCTTGTGATTCAAAGAGTTGGTGGAAAACTTATTTTGGAGTAGAAAGCAACCACTTGGCTTGGTATTGAAGGTGGTTGTCGTTGGGAGGCACTGTGACAGACAAAATGATAGGAGGATAAAAGGAAGTATCTAACACAAAAGGGGGAAAATAAGGTTTGTTGTTTGTTTGTTTGGGTTTTGTTGCTTGATTTGTTGCCGGCTTTTTGAAAAGTCAAGAAGCCCTTTCCCTCTTTATAAATGGTGTTTCATCTCTAAGTGGTGTAGATTCTTCCAAGATACCCTTGATTTTTTGTGGTTTCCATGTTCTTGTCAATGCATGAATAACAAATAATAGAATGGGTGGGGAGGAAGTTGATTGTAATTTGACTTAAAAGCATGAATGTTTTGACCTCAGCGATTGGCAGTTTGAAAAGAATGATTTGCTGTGCTGTTTGTGTGAGTGTTGGGTTGTTTGGTGTTAATCACCATCCAGTTACGAATATAATTCACTAGTTAGACAAGTGAATTAGGCTATAGGCTAGTGCTGGGCTTTTAAACATACCTTCAGTAAGCGCTCATGTTAAAAGGAAGAATGTTCTTTAGAGTGCTATGTTGATGGAAAGAAGCAGTACACATCTTATGGATATAATAAAGGTAAGATTCTTCCAGTTGGAGAGGCCTGAGAGATTAAGGAATTTCTATTTTTTATTATAGTTTCTTATGTACTTAGATTTCCTGCTGAGATACAATTTTGGGTGAAATTTTCATGTATAATTGAAGGATAAGGTGTTGATGGGTTTTGGTGTTATTCTGTTGTTGTTGCTTGCTGTTTTGCTTTTTCTAATTGTTGTTTTAGGTATTAAGTTTTGAGTAGGATACTTTTTGGTTTGTTTTATAACTTGAGATGGTTTTCTTTAACAGCTGTAAACTTTCATTGACAGCTGTCATTTCAAAATATTTGTGCAAAGCAGTAGATTCAGAGAAAAGCTGATGCTTTTTTTATTTAAAATTGTACTTGTATTTGGCTTGTTTGTGGATGTATAATGAGCTTTATGAGACAGTGAGTGGAAATTAGATTAATTTATAAACTATTCAGAATTCTTGTAGCCTTGAGAACCCTAAAATCTGACAAGTGTAGGACTAGTCTTCACATTGTAACAGGCTTTTTCTATATTTCAGAATTGAGAGGTTTTGATGTTGTCCAGAAACAAGTCTAATTTGATTATATTAGCACTTTGCCTTGCTGAATCAGGTTCACTACTTGAAAGGTAGACATGTTAATGGAGGTATGTGTTAATGTCTGTGTTACTCTGGATAGGTTGTTATGGGGTAACATCAACAAGGAAAGGGCTTATCTCTGTGTTGAAGTATGTTAAGAGGGAATGTATTTGTATTTTAATTCAAAAGAGAGATTGCAGTATTTTATTTTTTGCATCTTTTTACTGAAATTAAGTTTTGAAATTGCTGTTGAAAATGCCGAAGCCTGAGTTGGTTATTCTGCAGTAGGAGATAGAGAATTATGCACAGAATAAAGGTAAAATTAACTTCTAAAAACAAGTTAGAACTCCAATTTTCCAAGCTTTTATGAGAAAGTTTTAAATCTAGAAGCTTCTCTACCAGTTGTGTGCTGTTAAATATTTACATAGGAAAAAAATTACTGTGTTTGGTTTAAGAAAGGACATTGACATTGCTTATTAGACATAATAACAATGGAGCTTAATTTCAAATTAGCAGTCCAGTGGGAATTTTGTACAGCTCCTGTTAGCCTGTGTATTCTACCCCTTGGACATTTAGAAAAAAGTAAGAATTTCAGTTATTATAATTTGGGCGTTTCTTCTGGTAATCAAATTTTAATTTTTTAAAATTTTCAAATAGTTCTAAAGTTATTTTTCTTATGGACTACAGTAAATGCATTACTTACATTTTAAAAAAAAAAGCTTCATTTTTTTTTTAATTTTTATTTTTATGATGCAGGAAGCCCAGAAACATAACAATCACAGGTCATTTTATCTTAGATGTATTCAAAAATAGAGGGTTAGTGGCAGCTTGCTGAGTAGCGACACAGAAAGGCAGGATGATCAGGGAAGGGGGAAAACCAAGGGAAGCTGTTGCTCAGTCACAGAATCAGGAAGCAGGGAGGAACTGGACAGACCTGTTGTATAAGAGGAGCTGGGCTGTGGCAGGTGCAGGGCACTGCAGGGGAATTTGAGCTCCGCAATACCTGAACCGAGTTGAGTACAGAGGAATGGAGACAGCTCTGCTCGAGCTCCTTTATGTTATAAGTTAGAGAGGAGGGAAGTGCTACAACAAGCAAGCTGCTTGCAATATCTGAGCTTGCTCTAATATCTAAACCACTGTTTCCTCAACTTCTGTAACTCTGAACAGTTTGTAACCTTGGGAAAAGAGAAAGAAAATTCAAGGAATAGATAGTGTGCTGTCATAGTGAGAATGTGGAGAAATTATAATAAAATTTTCTTCCTGAATGTGAAGTACATTATCAGACAAGAATAAAATTTTGTTTGTCTGACAAATACTTCAACCAAAAATACTGATGCATAAACTTGTATCAGCCTACAAGCTGGCTGAATTTTGGAGTGATATAACTTTTTTTTCAGATCATCTGAATTATTGAAGGGAGGCCTGGGGGTAAATACTTGCACCGTGAATGCCCTAAGGTGGTGCCAATGCATCAAGGAAGGATTATCTCATAGTGGGAAGAGTAGTGCCCAAAGCAGCAGAACCTGCTATTTTCCTTTTCATTGCACAAGCAGCTTTTTAAAATTTCCTCTGCCTTGCAGTATCCTGATCAAACCCTGACATTAGGCCAAGAAAACCTGTGTGTCCAGGTAAGGCTTTGTGTAGTGAGAGAGGACAAGCTGGGCAGGCTATGCTTTGCACTTTTCTGAGTGAGGGCAAACAACTCGGGAGAGCTCAACCGTCTCTGGTAGGCCTGATTGAGTGCAGGAGATGACACTGAAATGACAGAAAAGCCCCATGGATACTAAGGACTTATTGAGTCCAAGCCATGAGGTGAACGTGCTTGGTGGATGAATGTCTGTGGAAAGCCAGTGGTGTCCTCTTCTGCAACTTAGACCAGACCAGGGCATTTGGACTGATTAGAACCCAGTACCACAAGAGATCCCTGGAGTCTCTAGGCTTGTCACAGATTATTGTAGCTCTGTGGCTGCTGTACCTGCCTGCAACATCTGCCTCAGAGATCAGAGGAGAGGAGCCTTCTTTAAAATGATCAACAATGATCATCAGGCCTTGTTTGATAAAAAAAGTACTTTGTCTATTTCCTGAAAATTCCATGGAGAATGTAAGTAATTTGAAACAACCGTGTCCTGTCCCATCACAGTTGTGTCTGCAGCTAGAAACTTACCTACATTTTTCCAACATTTTTGATCAGCAAGCATGAGGAGTTGGAGAAAGAGTGAGGGATATTCCTGAGCAGGATTCTAGGGCCCAGGTTGCCCGGTGCTCCTTTGATGGGCTCTGCTTGTCCTGTGGGGCTTGCTCTACCTCTGCTCACTGCTCGCTCACTCCAGGCACTTAATGTCCCTCACAGCACTGTCATGGGAAGCAAGGATTCCTCATTATTTCTGAGGCAGCCTACATTTGAATCCTGATAGATGGGCATGCTTTTTTATGATATAATTTGAGCCCTTGCTCTATTGCTTGAGTCATCAGTCTGGACCAAAGTTGTATACAGTCCTAAAGAACTGTTTCTTTAAAACTAAAAAATAACTCCAGGCAAACGAAACCAATGTGAAGGTGGCATGTAAGGATGTGCAGGGCTAATGGTGGTGGTGGTTTGCAGCTCAAGGACTTTGCAGTCTGCTGTATGTGTTCATTCTTTTTAGCAGAATCATATTTAAAGCAGATGCTTTTTGCCTTCAAGTGAAAAGAAGTTCCTTTCTCAGCAAAACAAACGATCATAGAAACGTTCAGTAAATGATTTGAAGTTCTCTTGGGTTCACATGGAAAAAGTACTCCACTGTTTTACTGGATGCTGTGCTCTCCAAAACATCCCATTAAAAAAAAAAAATGGCTGTTTCTTAATGCTCCACAGCTGAAGGCCCTACCCTTTACTCTTGGCAGCCTGTGCTGTCTTTATGGGGTGGAACAGGATCTTTCTTTCAGCCTAGGAAATAGTATTAATCCTGCCAGTATTTAACTGAATCCAGGATTACTAATCTGTTGAAAAGCTCTGCTTTTAGTTTCTATAGATGATGTTTAAGACATCTGATCATTGCATTCATATTGTCAAAAATGCACACTGTGTTTGTCTATGGTAACCTCAGAATTTCTAGAAGGGATTCATTATAACAGTAAACTATTGCAGTCTTCATTAGTAAAGATGAGTCAAGTTCCCTTAACAAAATGGTAATTTTCTCATTTGTGTTCTATATTTCTGATGTATTGGCTTTTAAATACTCAGCATTTAAATTTGCCTTTCTAGTGGAATAAAGTATTGCAATGACTGTAAAGTAGTTTAGAATGAATTTAGATAATGTAGTTATTTACTTTTCCAAGAGTTTTCGTAGTAAAAGCTGCCTGGCTAGTCTGTCTCACGATCTGTTTTTCCTCATTATACCAATTTTGTTGATAACTATGCAGAAGCAGAATAGTTGAGGAGGAAATAGCAAGATACTTCAGCTTAACTTTTCATTAGCAAAGTCTTTAAGAAGCAAGCAGAACTTGCTGTCTGAAATGTCCTTTTGTAGCTGTGAAGTGAGCTGTTTTATGTCATGTATGTAAGAAGTCTATGTGCAAAACCATCTGATTCAGAATGGTTTGCTTGTATGTATGTATTGTGATTGCTTGTTTCACTCTTTAAAAAGCTTACTTTGCATGGGTTTTTTTGATATTTCTTTGGAGTGATCCTTGCAAGTTTACAGATTGGTCTAGGTAATATGTAGAAAAAGAAAGGAAAGACCAGTGAATAGGTAGAGTACAGTTGATTTCTGGTGTTAGACTTCTCTATTTTATATGGTGCTTTCTTACAAGACTTAGAACTTTAAATACATAAAACTCTGGTGTGGGGAGGTCATTACTTTTTAAAAAAGTGTGAGTAAAGTTGCTATAGAATCTGGGAGGCTAAATTCTGGTTAATTTGTCTTAAACTCTGGGCTTTGTCTTACGTGGGAACATATTTACTGGAAACTTCCTCATTTGAATTAATGAAAATTTGAGGCATACAGATTCCTCAATGCAGGAGCTCAGAAAGAGTTACTCAACTAGGCTTCTTTTCCAGTTGTGACTAAGGGGCCAATTAGCAGCATCCGGAATGAGAAGGCAGTGCCTAGGTAAAAATAGATGGCATTTGGAGAAGGTGGGGGCTGTTTTGGAGAAGGTCTTCAGCTGCAGACCGAGAGAAGCAAGACAAAGAGGCAAGCATCAGAAAGGAGTAATACAGACACAATTGTGAGAAACTCCATGAACGAGTGAAGGTAGGAGCAGCCCAGAGAAATGGCAAGAAGAAACACCAAATTAGACACTCAAGCTGAAGGACTTCTGCTGCTGAAAGAATGCCTGAGCTGAGTTCTTTGCTTCCTTTTAACAAGAGAGAGAATGCTAGCATTGATATTAAAATGAAACAAGCACTAACATCCTTTGAAAATGACAGAAACCAGAGGAGTGGGTGTAAAGCTTGCTAGATGCATTAAGAACTGATACTTCAATGCCTCTGGTCAGAGGAATGGGTAAGGTACACACAAGTGCTGCTTCAGTAGCTTTGCATGGAGATTAGTTGAATGCTGGTGGAGTATGAGACCAAACAATTAAGTAATATTCCAGGTACAGGGAGCAGAACTTCATGGCATGGGATTGTGTTTTGCTTTCTGGGTTTCACAGTTATAACTTGGTCCTGTGTCCACAACATTTTTGATGGTCCTTCTCTTTCCTTTCTATTGGGTACTGAAGCAACTGGATTAGTATAGTTTAAAACTCTTGTTCCTCATTGACCTACTTTGACTGCACATTAGCTATTGGATTGGGAAAGGGCCATCTGTATATGTGCCCGCTGATACAGCCTGAATGTAAACTACAGAGAATGTTGTCTGCCTTCTCTTTGATAAACTTCAGTCCAATGGAGGTAATTACTTAAAATCCTCATTTTTATTATAAATTACATGTTTTATTGTCATTTAATAATGTGTTAGTGAATTTGAGATTTCATGAAAAAAAGGCAAGAAAGGATGCACCTAAATTCTATCTTTAAACACACAAAGGATGTGTGTAAGTTAGGAGTTCTTGCTAGTGTACTAGTAGTGAGCCTAGTACTTCCTGAAAAGTATGGGCAAGCTAGAGAGTGTATGATCTATGTATTCTTATGGTCAAATACAAAGCATATTTGCTGAATTATACATATTTTCTTGATCAGTGATCTCTACTTGCAAAGACTCTATAAAAATACCTTTTAAAAGTTATGCTAATTCACCAATAGATATTTGCATCATCTCACTTACGAAGAGAAGCTTTCAGACTTACTATGTGTGTACAAACCTGCAAAATACACACTTCTCCTGCTAGGTTTTTCTCTTTTTTTTTTTTTTTTTTTTTGTG
>VWZO01004642.1:643653-734138 GCA_013396975.1 Bucco capensis | reverse complement strand
TTTTGTGGAATACATAACTAATGAGATTGTTCTTCCTTTTTTTTTTTTTATTAGTAAGCCATGAGCTTTCTGCCAATTCAAGCAAAGGTGTAATCACAGTTCTAATGGACCAGCGTAACACTCTCATTGACTTAAGCTTGGCCAGGATGCCAAATGGAGATGAAGTTTGCAACCACAGAGCAGCTGAGGATAAATATTGTTGGTAATCTAATTCCAGCATGTGATCTTCAACAGAGAGGCACCTTAACTAATGACTGGTTTAGAAGAGGTAGAGAGATTAGCAGTTGACAATGAAAAGTATTGTCTGGTAGCCACAGAGGAAAGGTTTTAATTATATTTAATGCCTAAACTGTTATGTCTGGTTAATATTTGTAACAGTCTAAACTAATAAAGTTTTGAAAGTGAGTTGATGCACAGCAGAGTGATACATTTACATTAGCTGTATGACATAACCATGTCTGTGTAGTTTTAAATTTTATCAAACTTGTTTTTGAATCTTAAGCACTTAATACAAGCCTCTTAATTTGTAATGGGTCAAATACTTACTTTTAAAGGTAATATGCTGTTGTAGACTGATAATTATATCACAGAGGGGCTAAATAATCTCTAGTGAAATTCACTTCAGGTGCCTACTGATCATCAGGTAGATTTGTCTGTGCAGCAGCAGATGGCATTTCTGAGAGAGGAAAAACTTCTTTGATTGATACACATGCATGCAGGTAAATACATTCTGCCAAAAGGGAACGGCATTTTTTTAATTTTTTGGTTTTGGAAGAGGTCAGAGGTAAAGAAAATATGAAATAATATCCATACACATTGTGGTCATGCAGGGCTATAATAAGGGTTGTTCTTTAGACAACTACAAATACTCAGAAATGACGTCTCCAGAGCCTTGTGTTGCAGAGGTAAAATGCCTACCCTGTCTAGGATTCAAGCAGCAAAACAAAGTTGCTGTTAAAAGAGAGAAGTGGCCTAACACTCTACATCAGCCAGATTTCCAAGTTTTAACAAAAATACCCAATTTAGGTATAACAGAGCAGTGAACTCTTAAATGTGAATGATAATTACTAGCGAATGAGTCTCTCATTTACTTTGTTTTAAAACTGGTAACTTCAGACATTCCATTCAGTGATGGACAAGATCCTATTTTTATCTGGATAGCTGGGATTTTTACATAGACATATGTCATGGTAATACAAATGACATAAAATATCCAACATAACAAAGACTAACTTCACAGGTTATTGTGAAGTATTACATATGTCATGTCTTTCTCCCCTATTAGTGAATTGTTCCAGATCTAGAATAATCTGAAGATCAAGAGGCTGCTGTAGAAATGGTCTAGAATGGGGATATATTTCTGTGCATCAGGGAGTGTGGGAGAGCTGTACAGTAATTGGAAAAGCAAACAGATTTACAGGGCTTGACAATATGAGAAAGGGCATTCCCATAACTAAGATCTTGACTAATTGAGTTACTGTCATATGGTAGTGAGTAACATAGTCTGAGCTTTAGAGATGACCATATCTCAGGACAGCTGGTTGAGCCCAAGCACCAGAAAGCCTTTTCTTCAAGAGAAACATCTTGAAGGAGGGAATGAGGTAACCTCCTTTCTTAACAGATTAGCCACAGGGGTTGGTTGTGGATGCAGAGTCCTCAAGTAACATCTTCTCAGTAATGCTTTCTAGTTTCTAACTTGTCAAGGAGGTGTTACATCCCCATGTGTAGCTCAGGATGTACCTTCAGGTTTTTCTGTGTTTCCTTGTGACTCAGCTGGGATGCAGCAGGGGTTGTGGATTACAAGGGATTACAAGAAGGGATGTNAGGCTGGACTCGATGATCTTCAAGGTCTCTTCCAGCTGTAGCTGTTCTGTGATTCTGTGTTCTTGTGCTGTGGAAATGGAGATGAGCAGTGAGTGCTGTGGCTTGTGTTCTCAGGGATGTGCTGCTGCAGATGGATCTTCTACAACTCAACTTGTTTTTGGCATAACATTGAATCCAGCTTGACGTGCTGATTCTGATCTTGGAAGATCTCAGTGGGCTAAAACTATTGTTTACAAGACTAAATGAATAATGAAGGCCATACCCAATAATTTTATTCTTCTGTCATGCTGGAGCTTCTGTGGTAAAGAGGAAGTGTGTGTAAGAACTTGAGCTTTCAGTGGGTCTGTTTAGGGGCTTTGGAATGAACTCCCAACTTGTTCTTGCATCATAATTTTGGGATATGTTTATTAAATCTTGTCAATTCTTACACAAACATAGCATCTTACATGTGTTTGGTTCCATAGAATTCTTATGCCATTATACACATTGTTCCCTCTAAGGATGGAATGAGAAAGCAAACACATGATGGACAGTTGGATTGTGTCATGCGTTACTGGAAGATGTTGGGAGACTCTACTGGTAAATCAGCATACAGTAGAATATGTTTTTGACTGAATTTATACTATGAAATGTAAAGGGAATGGAAGTTATGTTTTCAGGGCTCAATTAAACTCTTCTAAATGTATGAGTAAGATTATAGAAACCTATCTTTTCTATTTATGTCTTACTCCAGTTAATAAATGTAAATATTTTTAAATATAAGCATGAGCTCTTAGACAGCAGTTTGCATATGTAGAACAGCTCTCACTTAATCACTTATTTCAGTGGAGAATGAAGCGCTCCTATGACTTCTGGGTAAATTAGTGGGTCAGTGTCAAGGAAAGTAGCAATCCTGGCATTTGTTCTCCGCCCATTTGGATGAAAGTTATGTTTTGCATCTCCTATGCTCTTGGTTCAGTTTTTTTGCAAGTATCTAAATGTTTCTGAATAAATTTCATAGAGCATCTCTTAGTTTGAGCGAAATGCGTATTGCATATTTTTATTTAGACAGATGGCAGTTTCAGAGCACTTACTAAGCAAGGTATAATTTTTACACTCTTACAGGAAGCATGCACAGATATATAATTTTATCATGATTTAATTATGTACTTAATGCACCAAACCAATTCCAATGCAAATCCTAAACTGCTTTGTGACCGCAGTTAGAATGGAACTGTAAGATTACTGTGACATGTTTCTGTTCTTATATTTAATGATCATTATAGACCAAAAGCTTCTCATGTCATGCAGTAAAAAATGTGATCTGATAAGAATCTTATCAAAAGGAAGACAGTAATCCTCTTAAGGATTCTTCTGTCTTAGGTCAGCAGGCCATCGTGGGGTTTTTGCAAAGGTGTTTCTTAGTAGCCTGGAACTTGTAAACATTTTCCTGGGTTTTAGATTTTTTTGTTGTTTTTGTCATCCAGAGAGTCTAGCAACTATGAGATGTTCATTATACATTACTAGTCTTGCCATTTTCTGACATTCGCCATTAATTTACCATCAAAGAAAAAGAACATGCACACTATGTAGCAAGATAAAGTTGAAGCTGCAGTGTAATCTGTAATTCTCTCTAAAATGAACAGAAACAAGGTACGAGATAGAAGTGATACGAGCATAGCATGACAAAGTTGAAAAAATGAGCTGAGATTTGTGTCTCTCTTGATGTTTGGAATTCCAGTGCTCTGCTAAGAAGGTAGGAATGGATGGAAGGTGGCAGAGTCCTAGAGACTGGCTATGCAAATAAAAATACATTGAAAACCAGCCTGAGGTTCTGTAAATTATTTTAAAGGAAAAGAAGACAGCAGTAGGATGACCCAGTGGAGCACTGAGTTAGTATTGCTATTGTGTAGCTTTGCTCTATGTCTGTAATTTGAGAAATCACTTGGAAAACAATCTAACTTTGTTTACATAGTGTTTGTATTGCTGGCCTTAGGGATGTGTTTTACAGTGGAGGAGCTGAGGAAGTAGGTAAGTTTAGTTTATTTTAGATTTGCATTTGCTCTACCTGTAGCTTTTGCTATTTAAATGCCTACAGAGGAGCCTGAGTTTAATTCTGGTAGACTGCTCCTTCTGGTCACAGCTGGAAGGAATCAGCAGAAGGTTCAGCACTGGAGGTATTGCCAGCTAGAATTAAGCAAAGGTATAAGGAGTGATACTTCCATACATACTAATCCTAGAATTTTCATGTAAAGTCTTATGTTTCTAGTAGAACATGATGTTAAAATTCTGAGATCTTTGAATTTGTGGATATTTTGATTCTTAGCCTAAGAATGTTCTAACACAGCTCTGTGAGCTCCAAACCTCCACCTGGTTTTAGTATTGTCTCCCAGCATATTTGGGTTGGTTTTCTTACACACCTAGCTAAATTAATAGATCAATACCTAAACCTCAAACCAAACAACCAAAATCGCCCCAAAACCCAAAAAATTCACCCCCAAGTCCTGTAAGTGTACAAGACAATTTCTGTTTTCTTCTCTTCCTAAGGCTTTAAAACAAAATGGTTGTGTCTTTCATATCTAGCATTGGAAAGTTAGGCAGAAGGTGTGTGGCAAAGGCATCTTGATAATTTCTCCACTTACTTGCATTGGTATTCTCTCAGGTGGCAGGACAAACATGGACAGCAGCTCTCTCTGGTGACTGTTCAGCAAACCTAGTGACTTTGACTCTTCTGAATGAAGGTTAGCTTGAACTTTGAAAATCCAATTCAGTAATAACCTACTTAAAGTAGCATAAATGTTCTGAGCCAGTATAAAAGAAACTTGGATCAGTCCAGGAAAATTTGCCACAATAATTCTCAGTGTTTCAGCAAAGTATTTTTGTCTTATTTGGGGATTTTGTGCCACGTATTCAATTTCCTAAATTGAAATAACATTTATGTGTATTTTTGTCAGACTTTTGCTTTCCTTTAAACAAAGATTAAAAATTGATAATCATAATTTTTGAAATACTAGTCAAATGGGGGTGTGGAAGAAAGCAACCTAAAAACCTGTGATAAAATATGCTAATTTGATGTCTATGAAAATTCACCATAAATAATGTAATGGTATACATGATGTCAGAGACTGTCAAGAACCTCCAGATGTGTAGCTGCTTAGTCAGATCTAGCCCCAACCACTAACTCATGCATTCTGATTTTGCTTAAACACTTTGAGATCTTTTTTCTTGCGTGTAAAATATTCTGCTGCTTTCATTGTGCTACCAGTTCACCAAACACTTTCTTCTTCCCTGTCTTTTCCAAGTATCCTGCTCATGCTCAACCTTATTCTCTTTCTCTCTTGGTCTTTTAATACTTTTTTGTGTTGTTGCTCTGACTTCTTTGGCTTCCCACCCTGTTCCTTTCTCGTTAATACAGCTTCTCTGCCATTCTTCCATCTCTTCTGAATTTTTTTGGTAAAATCATTCAGTTCTTTCTCCCATGAGTTTTTTTCTAGAATTTGTGTCATTTGAATCCTTTTCTGTACCTTCTTTACTCTCTTGTTTGACTTGGATAATTTTTGGCTTGTGTATACTTGTAGGTAGAGCAGGTAAACTTTACTGTCTTGGATTACTCCATTAATCTAAACTCTTCTCATTCATGAAGAACTAATGAGAAGAGGTTGAGAAGTCTTGTCAAATTACCTAAGGAAGAAGGCACTGCTGCTTGATTATGAGAAGACATGGTTACTGCTACGTGGTTGTGCTATATACTATGTAATATTTTGTGAGTCTGTTTTGTGGTGTCTAGAACAGGGACTGGTGTACCCGAATACCCTAGTAATCTTGTCTTCCATTAGTCATTCGTGAATTCTGGCTATCCACTGTGTATTTCCTTAATTGCTTATTATTATCTGAGATGTTTGGTATAACTCTGTTTCCTAATGGATTCATCATGTTAGGTTAGTGATGATCAAGAGCACCCAATTTTGTAAAACCTATGGCACCCTTTAAGCTCTCTACTCACTTGAGGGTTACACATCGTCAGTGCTGATTTGCACTAATACACTCCTTTTGCGGTGAGTGCCTGCTGTGAAAGTAGGCAAAAAATTTAACTGAAGTTTCATGAACTTTGTGGTTTTAAAAAGTATCCTTTATTGAATTTTTTTTTTAATTGTCAGCTTGTTTTTAGTTCTTGGTCTTGAGCTGAGGGAAATGGCAGCCTTTCAACCATGTGTTCTCTTAGGGGGCTGAAGTTCATAAAAGTTTTGCATAAGTGAGTAAAGACAGAATTTTGATTAATATATTTAAAGGTATATCTACACTATGACGTTTTGGCTGTGTGTATGACTAAGAGTGTGTCTATTAAGCAATATCCCTTTTTACCTGTAACGCTGAGTGCACTCAAATCATAGATCTACACTGCTTTTATACTACTCATCCCAATAAATGATGTGTGTTGAAAACCTCTGAAATGACTGGGGAATGCTGGCAAGCAGTAGAGGGATTTGCAGTATCTAGGATCCCTGTGAAGCCATCTACCAGGCTCCCACTTTTTCAGTTTGATGAAGGAGAAATTTATGGTCAGGGGAATAATTCTCAATTTTGTGATTGATTATGTGAAGAGAGACTGATTATTGGGAGAAGTGGTAGAGTAAGTCCTGTATTACACTCCTAATCATGTGTTTTGAATATGCTGGAAACAGTATTTTGATCTTGTGTTTTTCTTTCTGTGCATGTTCACTTATGAAAGTCAGCTTGAACTTGTCCTACTTTATTTACTGCTGTGTGAATGATATCAGTACTGGTTAGACTGTATATTTGGAACACAATGCCTAACTGCTGCCTTGCCTGTATAATTTTAAGTATAGAGAATGAGTTGGGAAAACAGCTTTGAAGAAAGCACCTATTATAAATGAATGATTACTGTCTTCACAAAGCGTTCCTAATCACAGTATCACAGTATGTCAGGGGTNCACGGTCTCCCAGTCCATACTTCTGAAGTTTGGCAATGAGGATACCATGGGAGACAGTATCAAAAGCTTTGCTAAAGTCAAGGAAAACCACATCCACTGCCTTCCCCTCATCTGTCCCCACCTAGTTATGCCGATTGACAGCCAGTCAGGAAAATTAAATGAATGCAATCAGGATAGTGATTACTTTTTTCAAGAAATATGTCTAAGAAAGAGAGAGCAAACATTTGTACTTCTTGGCATCTTAAGACCAGTATTCCACTGTGAAAAGTGGCTTGTAGAAAACCACTCACATTCATACTCATTGCAAAAGGACTGCATTAGTGGCTTGTTATATACTGGGGGATATGTGTAACAGGACCTTGTGTTAGCGAAAGCTTTGAGCTGGGTATTGCTAGACCTCTTGAAGTGAACTTCTCAAAGAAGACTAAAAGGGTTTCAGGTTCAAATTTGCAAGTTTTATTTGAATAAAAATGAGGAAGTTAGCTTCTTATAAAATAGAATCTTTGTAGTGACCTGTGGAGGACAGATATGGACATAAAGAGATTTATGCACAGCTGCCTACTCTGTGCAAGTAGGTCCCTCCTTCAGTAGTTGGTTACGTTTAATTTGGTGAGTGGCGGCAAAGTAGGAGTGGTTTGTTTGGGTTTTTTTTTTTTAGAGCTTTTTGGTCACAAGGAGGTTTTACTTAATTAGAAAAATGGTAGTCTGTTATAGGGTATGTAAGTGAATAGAGGTATCCATCATTTCCCCCCTTCACCCCTCTGACCGTTACTGTGTTTGTTTGTAAACTCTTGGTGGGGGGTAGCCCTCTCCACTGGCTGAGCCGTGCGGGCAGGAGCCAAGCAGGCTGCGACAGGTCGGCACGGCAACCTACACCCCTGCCCTGGCAGTCCCTGTGCAGCACAGAACTGCACTGGCTACAGCAAGTGCTGGCAAAGGCAAGCCCTGGTGACAGAAATAGGGGACCACCACTGGAAGTGGTGCGTGTCCCGCTGGGCAGTGGCAGCCCCCAGAGTGCCGAACAGCTGCAGCCCACACCTGCGAGTCCCGGAGCAGCAGCGGCGGCGACAGCCTGCACCTGTGAGTCCCGGAGCAGCTGCAAGCAGTGGTAGCAGAAAGAAGTGGCAATACAGCGGTGATGCAGCCATGGTGTGGAAGGCGGAGGTGTGACTGGCCCACCAGGAGGGATAGACTTCTGCTGCAGGGAGGGCTGGGAGCACTCTACCTTCAGAGAAGATGGAAAGAGGGAACGCATGGTCTCCTCCATCTTGGCTGGAATGCACTCTGGTGGCTAGACCATCCCTTTGTCTCCTGTCCACTCCTCCATCCATCATTCTATCACCACTCCACCAGCCAGCCTGGTTTCCTTCATACACCGTCTCATCTGTCTCCTCATCTTAATTGGACTGCACCCGAGCAGGATTTTACTGCAAGTGGGGGGGGCGGCTGGTGGTGTGAGGGGGAACTGGAAGGGTTTGTCCCACTCTGTGTTTCATTGTTATATGTGTATATATATTTTTTTCTCTATTAAAAGTTATTCTTTACAACTCGCCGGTGTGAATTATTAATTTTCTTTCCTTTTTGGGGAAGGGCGAGGTTCCCTAACGGGGTCATTTCCCAAATTGTCTTTTCCAACCAAGACATAGTCCTAGGTATATTTAATAACTAGAATATAAGGAAACCGAAGAAAAATTGGGGAATTATTTTGCCATTTAACTGATAGGCAAAGAATATAAGAAACAATTTCAGTGGGCAGAGTTGTGTGATTACAGAATTCTCACATGTTGGTAAATTATAAGGAAGTTCTTAAAATCTGTGTGATTAAAAATGTTACTCTTAATCACTGTCCTTCGTTCTAGACATGTCTGATTTAGTACATGTTTCTGTTTTTCATGCTTAATATGTTTGCTTTTACTGTCATACAAGGAGGTGGTGCTAGTTCTTTATGCAAACATCATCATCTTTCATCTAATTAGTAACAGTAATGTATCTACTAGAAGTATTAGTTATTCTTAGGGCATTTTAATTATTAATAAATGTTCTGATAATACGTATGTGGGTGCAGGGTGACATTTGTGAGCATAGTCTAGTTTTGCTTAATACTTTGTATGTAATCTACATTATTTTTCTTTTTTATTCTACTTCTGGGCTCAATACTGTCTTGTGTCTGAAATCTTGTGACTTTTCCTTCCAGTTGCTGTGCTGGTTTAAGCAGCTCAATCTTCCCCCTCCCCCCGTCTTCACTTCCCAGCATTATACCCTTCACTGCAAAACTGCAGGCTAAAGTGGATCAGGGAACTGATCCAGGTGTTCAGTATCTCTTCTTCTTGGCTTTTCACTACCACTAAGAGGAGAACCATAGTTCATCCCTCTGGATGCAGTTTTGTTGGTCTAGTGCACAGTTTTGTTTTTCTATTGCTCTAACATCAGTTACTTGTAAATGACCTTACTTAAAATATAAGTGTAGTATAAACATGAATATTTTTTATATATGTAGATACTTGCACTAGAAGTATGCTATCAGATTTTTATGTTTTTGATAAAAGGATGCAGAAGGGAGAGACTGCGGAGATGACTGCTGAGGAGGAATGGGCTGGTTGGATTAGGATTATTTTGGAAAAAGGTCATTAAGAGAGAAGTTGAATTGCTTTGGCCATTTTAGAATTAGTATTTCAGCCCTTGCAGTAACAATTTCTGGTCCATGTCTAAAAACAATGAAAGTACTTTCTGTCAGTTAACTTTATAAAACATCTGATTTTGTTAAAGACTCTGATTCTGTCTTGACTATCACTGCCCAGATGTGTTAGTACTTGCTTTCACTTAGCCAGTTTCCTTTGAATCTGTGAATACTCAGTGTATTTCAAAAGCTCTATACAGTTTAAAATGGCTAAAGAGAAAATTGACAAGCCTGAAATTAACTTGAGGCAAAGACCATCTGAAAATGAGGAGAGTTCTCACAGTCATCCAGACAGAAGTTTATCTTTCTTTAAATTTTGATTTTAATAGGTGTTACACTTCGCTGTGCATTGGACATAAATCAAATATGTCACTTAGTAGTGTCAGTTTGATTTGACTTTATAGATTATTAAAGTATTACAGGTATTTACACAGAGTTATTAAAGCAGTTGCTCAATTTCCAGTTCTTTCAACTGAAAATGGATACAATGGGAATATTGAAGGTTGTTAAATTTTGGTTCTAAATGTATGGTGTTAGCACAAGAGAAAAATTTTGCAGAATTCATTGAAAGCTTTGAGTATTCATCTGATGAGAAGAAAATAATTTGCTGTTTTTCATTATCTAACTGAGAACATCTGTAATGAACTGCATGTTTCATTTCAAGTCATTGCATTAGAGTTGAGCTTTGCTGTGGAGCTCAGTAGGTCAGTACCCCAAGTACCAGTGTGTTCCCTGCTCCTAGCAGAGACATGAGGGTGGATAGGAAGTTCATTAGTGAGCTTTTGTTAAGGTTAGTACTGCTGTGAAAGAGATGTTAGAGGATTAAGGAAAACACAAAAACCCCCACAAACAAACCACAAAAAGATCAAAACCCAAAACCAGTTAATGGCATGGCCTCTGTGGGAACATTGAACATTGATTTTATTGATTTGTGCTGCACTTTTCTTGTGCTCTGCATATTAGAACGTCCTAAAATTTACTCTTACACTTTCCTTATTTCCAAGCAGAAAAAACCTAGGCATTAGGTGTTACTCCATTCCCAAAGCACCCCAAATGCCTAAGAACAAGAAATATTAGTACATGAAACTTCTTCTATTTGTATTGTGTAGTGTGAATGGCATCTTGCTTAATAAAGAAAAGCAGATATGAGTAGAACAGTTGGGTCTGGGGGTTTTATTTTGTGGAGCCTTGGGGTGGTTTTGTTGGTTGGTTATGGTTTGTGTTGTGTAGTTCACGTGGCTTGTTGACATAGTAGTGCTGGCATGAAATTCATGTAATCTTCTAGATAGGCTTTTCTTAAGAAGAAAAGAACTTAATTACATTTTTTGTTTTGTTCCCACACCTCCAGATACTTAATAGGAGGAAAAAAAGAAAACAACCTTTTATTACTTATTTTAATGCTTTAGTAATTTTTTAATTTTTAATACCAACCCTACCTTAAAATGAGTGTAATCTTGAGTCATTTGAGTTTGGTTATAATTTGTGCTGGATTCCCATTTGATTTCAGCCTATGTTTTCCTTTGACTAGGATATCCTTGTTGGTCAATGAAAATGTGTGCAAGCCGTGTAGAACAATGAAGCCAAACCCCCATTATGCTTATGTAACAGCATAGATTTGATTGGTATTACATATGTTTTCAACTTCTATGTGGGATTATAAGTAATATAAGAAAAGAGTATGTGGTGGGTTGACCCTGGCTGGATGTCACGTGCCCACCAAAACTTCTTTATTACTCTCCTCCTCAGCTGGTCAAGGGGGATAAGATAAAACAAAATGCTTGTGGATCAGTGTAAGGATGGGGAGATCACTCAGGCAGAACAGAGTGTTATTCACAAAGTTGTTGCCTTCTTGCTTATAACAGTGAATTTTCAAATCCGTTCTTCTTTTTTATTATTTTGTATTATTTGAAGGCAGGTAATCAAGAGAGCAGTCAGAAAGAACTATTTTGCTTTCCTAGGCCCTTTGTCTTCTGTAACCATAGAAAGGTCACTAGTAGAAGAGGTCTTTTTTGTAATGGGTGAGAGCTAATGACTTTCACTGACTCCTTGGCTTATCTTAGGTTTTAGCACTGCCTGCTGTGAGGCATTTGAGTGTGAGCAAGAGACCTGTCCTGTGGAAGTACTTTAGGGTTACCTGGTTTGAGGACCTTCAGTTTTTCCAGAGGTGTTTTGGGGGATTCTTCTCTTCCTTAGCTCTTCTTGTTGGAGTTCTGGAGGACCACATTTCTTGCATCTTCTGTGCCACAGATGAATATAGCCTGTGGGAATGTGGAGTTAACAATTATATGGTGTCATAACTATACCACTTTTATCCCACCTATAATTTTTTGTGGACACAGCTGTTGTAGAGCTTACACAAGCCTAACAACTGTGAGGTTGGTGTGTGCTACCTGCTGTTGTGAACTTTGCCAAGATCTTGGTTGTTCTTTGTGGGATGCAGTTTGCTAACCTGTTGAATCCTGTCACTGCCACAATGCTGTAAGTGGAAGAAGGTTGAGTGAGCTGTTGTGCTTTACCATGTCAGGTCAGGAAGCACACAGCATCTTCATTTCTACTGCAACCCATATGTATTCTTCTCAGTGATGAAGCAGTGTAGAGAGGTAAGGTTAAGTGCCTTGGGGTCCTTGCATCTCTATCATTATTTTTTAAAACTATCTAGCTATGTACTGTGACCTTGTAATATTTCATAGGTCTTTTGAACTTGAAACTAATAACTGTTGTGTACCTGGTTTTAATTAAAGCAGGTTCATGACACTTTGCCCTTAAAACTACTGTACAACTGCTAACAACTTCCAGTGTTTATCAAGTATTCCTTAACTGGACATACTCTTATGTCTTAATGGTAAGTTGCATCTTACCTTAACTTTTTACTAGTATGTCCTAGTTTTAACAAAAACACATTAATTTTTTACTGTTGAATTTTTTCTAGTTTCAGCAGAATTTTTAATTTACATGTTGTATTACTGTTTGGAAGGTCATTTGCTGGGTTCTAGTGCTGACAGGGCATTTGTGCCTTTTAGGAAAAAAAAAAAAGGTAGATCAGAGGAAGTGAAGTAACCTCTAATCTGAATGCAAACCTTCAGAGTAAAGATGCCTATTTCATTTCTCAACTTTATGCCTCTGTTACCCTCTTCTATACAGGAGCATCAGAGAAACTAAGCTTTCTGTGTAGTTCTTGATAGAAGTTGGTCGACTAACAAACCACTAAGAAGTTGATACTCCTGTTATTATTAAGTCTTTTATCTGCTGAGAATTAAGAAAACAGCAAAAATATTAAGTAGTACATACTTTATTGGTCAAGCATATACTATTATTTGGTGTGAAGATTTCCCTCATGATGTGTGTTGTGTTTTCACAGTGCAGCAAAAAATCCTTACAGTAAAATTGATTTTGCTATGGGAAATATCAACATGGGGATAATGACTGAATCTCAGAACTTGTTTGCAGAATTATAGTCTTGCTGTATATTTATATGCGTATTAGTATATAGTCATATTGAGTTATAAATAGTTTTAGAAATATAAATTAATCCAGCTATTTGACAGTTTGCTCTTTTTTCTTTGGAGTGTAAGTTAACAATGGTGAATGTCAGCCTCCAGTAAAAGTAGTTATAGATTGTAGTATACAAAGTCTTGAATGCTGTTGTGTTTGAATTCTACACTTAAGCCTGGACTTCTTTGGTGAACTTGATTTTCCTAATAGCAGGTAATAATTAAATTGCTTCTACAACATGTTGTTCAAGATCTCAACAAACAGTAGTAATACAGTTCCTATAAGAGATTCATTTATTAATCTGAGCTCTGTTTTACAAAAACTGTATGAATGCTTCTTTCTTTTGAAATTAATCTTCAAAAAGAAATCCTGTTTTGTATAATAAGATGCCAGACTCACAAAGATTTCCTTTCTTGTTTCATAGACGTTCCATCTTCAGAGCAGCCTGAACTGTTCCTAAAGAAACTTCAACAGTGCTGTGTCATTTTTGACTTCATGGACACGCTTTCAGACCTTAAAATGAAAGAGTACAAGCGCTCCACTCTTAATGAACTGGTGGACTACATTACAATAAGCAGAGGCTGTTTGACAGAGCAGACTTACCCTGAAGTAGTTAGAATGGTGAGTTCCTTTTAAATCCACTTGCAATTCCAGTTACGCATTGTGGGCGAAATTGAACCCTGGAGTAGGTGGATTAAATGAGGCCTTTGGTGTATATTTTCTCCTAGACATCACTTGGGGATAATTCTCTGAAGACGAAAAATATTAATTTTTTTTATATGCTTAATTAAAGTCAAGGAGATGATGGTTATTATAGTGTCACAAATGTATGAAAGGAAACCTGAATTATTTCCTGATGGAGAAAACCAGGAGCCATAGAATCAGAGTCCTTCACAATTTTCCCCCACCTACCCTCACTCTCTACCCTAGTATAAGTAACAGAATACTTTCTTCAAATTTCTTCTCTTTCTTTGAACTTTTACCAAGCTCTTGAGTATGTACTTTAGGCAGAGATAGGTAAAAGTATGCATGGATAATGATTTCTAAATAATAAATGCTAAAAATGTTGTATAGGAAATCTGTGAAGATTTCTTAGTTGTATGGTGTGGATTCATAGCAGATGCCATTAGAGTGAGCAACACTATGCAACAATAAAGCTATACCTTGTGTATATAAATTGTCAAATAATTGTGTTTCCACTGTAAAAGTGGAAGCAGTACCAGATGCTAGCTCTGTGGTGAAGAACTCTCATTGTGATTGGCAAAAACAGTCACTGCTTTAAAATGCAATAAACATCAAAACCTTTGTAACTTGTTAGTAAGAAGGCAATTAGTTAAATACAGATTTGGTGATGTTGGTTTCTTAGTGGCACCATGTCATCATGGAATCTACTGGCTAGGTGCTATAAGAATTAAAACACGAATAGATTTTATATTGCATTATATATGCTCCTTAATTCTTTTTTGTCGCACAGATAAGTGTTCTGTTGCTTGTCTCTAGTATTTAAAAATAGCTATAAATTGTGACAGATTCATCAAGCAGTTAATAATAAAGAAAAAAAAACATAATTAAGGATGCATGGAAAAATCTTAATATGGCTTCTTTGTGTGTATGCATTGTCAGAAGGCCTATAATTATGTGATCAGATTCTTCCCCTTCTCCCTCACCCTCCCTTTCTCCTTTCTGTACTGGACTAATCTTCTGAATGAACTGCTTTTCAGTCTGTTGTGTTATTTGTTCAGCATGTGGTCTCATGCACCATTGAAATGCCATTCTGAATATAGAATTACTAGTCCTTTGCTGAATTCCTTGCTGATGCTGCACCGTGGTATTTAAATGATTTGCAAATGTTAATTTAATCTTACTTGTACCCCTTGTGATGAACAAATTCTATCATACCCTTTGTATAGACAGGACACTGCTGTACAGGTAACTTGAGTAAAATTTGGTACTCTGTGTAGAAGATGCTGCCAAACTGACCTTCTGGGAGTATTTAGTACTTCAGTGTTTCTGTTATTGAGGTTGTATTTCTTGTATTGTCTTTGGTTATAGTTGTTTACTGCAGCAACATGTAGAATAAAGACTGCAAGTTAGTGTTGTCCTAGGTTGGTCCCCAGGAAACAAGAATTTGATCTGTAATTGCTTATAAAGTTCAATTTGAATCATAAATCATAAGCTATAAAACAATCTGGACTTGAACTGTAGAAGAGATGCAAAACTCCTTAGCTAGCATGTCCTATTGTCCCTGCAGTTGCTTATGTTGATTCACAAAACAGTTTTTATCTTAAGAAAATGATGCATTGCCTAAATAGTTTGAAAAGCATGGTTTTAAATAATTTTCTTAAATATAGTCTGTAACTACGATACAGAGGAGTCACTGGAAGTAAAGGTACAGTGTGAATTTCTGCAGTGGATTTCACAGATATTTGTTAATGGAGCAAACTCATTTGAGGAATGAACTTCAGGAATTCCAGTTTCAGCTCAGCTCATTTTTGGTGGAAACCCATTCTGTTCCCTTTTCTCCAGTGTTCTCCTGATCCTTTCATTGCATCATGCCCTTCTTTTTACTTTCTTCTGACTTACAGTTGGGTTCCTGTGCTGAACTTAAGCTGCATTTTCTGTTCAGTGCCAGAGTACTTAAGCAGAGGAAGACTGAGAGTATTGCCAAGCCCTGTCTCTGGCTACTCAGTGGCCTCTGACTGCCTGAATCTGAATTTTTTACAACTAGAAAGTTACCCAAGTAAAATTAGGAGTTTTCCGAGAAAGTTGTAGTATTTAAATTTTGTAATGACATCTAGCCTAGATGTAAGCTATTGGAAAGCTGGAGTCCTCTAATTTTGCCTGTCACAACCAGCAGTGTTCTCAGTGTGTGAGCTCTTGAAAGAGCACTTTGGTGGTTGTATTCTGTGTGAGCCCGATGCTGTGCTCTGGCATTGAATTTGTGAGTGAATCCATGCTAAATGCGTGAATGATTTCTGTCAGTCATCCCAAGGAATGCTAATGGAGTGTTTCTACTAAACTGCATCATCAGGGCTTTTGTGTGTTGCAGGTATTTTGCATTTTACAGATACACTGTCTAGTAAAAGTGCTGTTTTTCTTCCATGTCTTTGCCTATAAAAGCAAGACATCTCCATCACTTTAAGTGCAGTTATACACACCCTAGAGGAAAAAAATAGGACTCCTGATATTATATAAAATAAGCTTTCAGCACATATTGTCTAGTGAACAGATAGCATTAATCACTCTGTGCTGAAGTATCACGTTTGGTGTAATTTGTTTTGTGCGATAAGTGAATGATCTTGTTTCACATAGAATTGTGCTCATAATCATATACAGAGACAGACTTAACTGTACACAGTTGGCTTCATGAGTGCAACTGCCACCTTTATCTTCTTTTGAGGATTTTCGTCTAGGTCTCCAACTGTGTTCACAAAGGAGCTGTCAAGTTGACAATCTCTGACTTGTCATGTTAGTGAAGAGAACAGCATATCTATGTCCTTACCACATTAGCGTTCCCATTAACTGCCTGCCACAATTGTCAAGGGAGTATTTTGGTTGAAAGACCAGTATCTTCAGACTGATCAAAATGGAGCACAAGTGTTCTTTGTCCCTTTGGAAGTTCTCCTCCCTGTTACGTTTAGTGTTTATGAATCCGAGGATTATTATTTAGTCCTTGGTCCTTTGGGCTATTGTGTTTTGGAGTTAAAGCAGGTGAAAGAAGAAGTTGTTTTCTGAGCTTTGGTATCATTGAAGAGCAGAAAGAAAGGCACACTAGTCTGAAGCTGATATTTGAAAAGTTAGTAGTATTTATAAAGAAGCATTAACGGCTAAAGTGCTTTCTTAATTGTCTAAAATGTCCAAAAAAGTGGTATCTGTGGAAGAGCCTTTTTTTGTTTCAAAGTTTCATAACATATGTGTATATTGGTGTTCTCTGTTCATTACAGAAAAATGTTGCCTCTAAAATTCTTCAGAAACTCTTGGCATTTTTAATTATTTCTAAAATGTGGTGGTGTTATGATGTCAGGGTTTTGAAAAACAGTCATTTGCAATAGCCAGCATAACAGCTCCTGGATATTTTTACTGCCAGTTATCCCAAACACATGCCATTAAAACCTTAATCACTAGTAGTAATATCACATATTTTCATCTTGTTCTCTTGAGTATTTCATAGCATTTGATAAGATGAAATCATTTGGCTATTTATCAACCTGTGTGCTTCTTTAAACCACTCTTAACTTGATATATACTGAAGTGTTTGGTGTGTTATTGGTTATTTTAAAAAAGTAAAATAAAATTGATTTTACTGTTGGCCACCAAAGCAAGCTAGCAGTGGCCTCGTCACTGTCATCAATATCAGTTGATGGGAAGAGCAGTTGGGATTTGTGTTAATGGCTGTAAGCTGGACAGATTTATTCAGGAGGGTATTGCTCAGTGTGCTTCCCCTGCAGTTTGATGTGTTTGTTCAGAAGGGCATATGGCATTCTTTAGAATTAGGCTAGTCTTAGCAAAAAAGGCCCTTGCCAATTAAACCACACTCTCCTAAGAAGGAAATGCCAGTAATATGACTTTATGAGCCAATAATTGGACACTTAATCTAAAATTCATTCCTGTCCGAGCAAAATGTGGAGGCTTAGACTAATGATGCTGATTTTGCTGGTAGATTAAACAATGGTAGTTGAATGAAATAAATGTTTGTTATTATCAGTGGTATCCTAAAGGGTGTATGTAGCACAGCTTTTTGTGTTTTCTGGGCATTAAGACATAGATTGAAGAGACTGGTTTCTTTCATTTAAAAAATCAGATGGGAAAAATTGACAAGCTGTTAAACTGAGAAATCTGGATGAATCTCTTTGTTGGTGAGAAACTTTTCAGCTCTTCAGCTTACTGCTTCAAAAATTGTAAACCCAACCCTTGACCTTTACCGTGATGTTTATGCAACATCCATGGACTATTGCCAGCTTACAAGAGATGGTTAATAAAACCTTTTTGAGATACACCTTTCAGAATGGAATAGTATTCATTTGTTGTCCTCTCTTTTAAGTGCAGAAATGCCTTTGGCTTCCTGTTGTCATCTTTATCTTCTCTGTACTGACGAATCAAGTAAAATAAGACTGTAATCTCTATAGCCAAAGTGGAACATCGTGTTAGAGGTTCTGTGGCTCAGAAGCTGTCTTGAGCATCACAGTGGAAGAAACTTGCTTAAATGAATATCCAAAGAAATACCAAAAATTGCCTTTTAAAGGTCAGGTTATATTCTTCTTCTTCTTTTTTCCCCTACTGGCATAGATCCAGAGGGATTGCATTCCTTTTACTACAGGTTTGTCTCAGTAGATTTTAGGGCAGGGTCTAATCAGGAGTTTGTGACAGACCTGTTAAACATAAAGAATATCTTGTTAAGCCATCTTTTTTTTTTCCAGCATGTTAAGGAATCTATTTTTAGGAGGTGTTCTAGCTGTTAGACTTCATATGCATTTTGAATGTATTTTCTGTAGCTTTATCTATAGCTTATGACTAAGTATGACACCCTGCTTTCTAGATGTTCATCCTGTTTAGGGTTTTTAGTGTTAAAATATTCTTAGGTAGAGATTTTGATGCAAGTCTACCTATCTTCAATCTTATCTTTTTGATTTAGCAAACCCCTATGCATATGTTCCTGTTGGTTCTTGTATTAGATTTAAAAATGTAAGAGTATATGATTTAATTTATTTCTCTTAAATTCAGAATGACATTTCATATCATATACTCTTGCAAGAATTGACAGATGACACCTTTCTACTATCAATTTTATATGACATTAGGAATTCTGTAAAATATTGGGAATTAATCTTAAATTCAACCTGCATCAGTAGAAGTTGAACAGGTTGTTTTGAAACCATCTGAATCGCTGAAAGGAAGATGCCATTCCTTTTGAACCCTCAATTGGACTTTAATTAAAAATTGTCATGAGGTGCAGCCATGACAGAGCAAGCATGCTATCAAAGTTAAATAAATAAATAAATAAAATAAAGATCACATCACTTGTTAAACTTTTTGTGAGGATTATTGATTCCGTAGAAGCAAGAAAGAAATCTAACTTTGGTTTCTTTTATGCATTATTTCCAAATTCCTCTGTTAGATGCTTTTTATTATTCTCATTCTTTATGCACCTAGTTTGTACAAAACCCACAATGCTTATTTAAAGAAGAGGCTCCAATGTTCTGTACTCCTCTCAAAAGATCAGTTGGAGGCAGCTCTTCTTGCAGTAGTTGTCCCTAATAATTTTTCCCGACAGTATGTAATTACATTTCCCAGTATCCATTATTCCTCCTGGTGGTTACATAGGCCTTTCATTCGTCAGGCTTTAGCTGCATAATAGTACAGTGACTAGGTCTAAAGCAAAGAAATAAACTGGAAAAACATTTCTGTTCCAAGAAGTGCTGGTGCCGATTACAGCTGGGTAGTTGTTGTTGTGAGGGGGTTTTGGGGTTTTTTTTGTTTTTGTTTGTTAAAGGAGTGTACACTCCACCCCAGGTTTGGGCTCTGTCATCTGCATAATGACCTTTCGAGCATTGTGTCTGTAGATAAGCACAATGTGAATCTTCTGGGGGGATTGTTTTCTTGAGTTTTGAATTTCTTGTTTTGTTCTTCAGTTAAGAGTCTAAGACAGTGAGTTTTGTAATGGTATCCAGAGTTCAAGTTCATGTCTTGGCAGGCTTTCACTAGATCTAATGTCTGCTCTAGAGATCAGGGGCTCTTTGTGCTGGTACTGTGTCTTAATTTGTGCAAGATACTTGAATTACTGCTATGTTTTTTAGATTGTGTTGTATAGAATTAGCTGGGCACATGTAACTGTTCCATGGGATCAACTCAAAACATAGTTACATGGAGAGCTAGTTACTAGAGGGTACTACTCTGTTACGGTTCAGGCCTAGGTGACCTAGAGTGGAATTGGAGAGCTCTGTTTACCAGCAGCCAGAAGATGTATCCAGGGGGTGGGTCTGTACTGGCACTTCTAACTCAGATTGTAAGTGTGGTCTTGAAGTGGATCTCCTATTTGTTCTCACTCCACTTTGGTGCTTGTGATGGAGAAGTCTTAGGGTTTGTAATTCTGTTTATTTTGGACAAAATGTCTATTCCAGGAGTGTACCTAATACTTGCCAACTTGCTAATGGACTTCAGTGCAAGAGATCACTAGAAAGAAACTCTTCCCTCCCTCCAAACATAGTGTGGTCACTGCCTGAGCACCAGCTCTTTTGTTCTACAAACTTACTCCTATTGCACATCTCTGCCAACAGAAGCATAGCCTAAGGATCTCAATTTTTGCTGCTTGCTCATCTGTATGGATGGCAGCTGCTACCACCGCTGAAGTGGGTGATGGTAAACTAACAAGTTTAGGAGCCCTGGTCTAGAGCTAAATTCTTGCAGGTTATTGATTGAATTTTTAGAAGACTTAAAGGTCAGGAAAAGATGAGAAGGACTTGTCCTCTCCCTCACCTGTGATTTGGATTGTTGACTGTCCACTGCCCAATGTAGTTAGTTTTAATGCAGCCAAATCAAAAGTAATGCTGCTGGGCAAAAAGAAGGCATATAATACTAAGCCCTGGAAGACTGTGTTCAGGCTAGCAGTGAGCAGTGCAGAAAAGGACCTGAGCGTTTTGGATTACTCTCACGAGTATCTTAACATGAGTTGCTGGTACAGTGCACTGTTCAAAGAAGTGAACGTTGATAAATTGAAATGGCTTTTTATATGTACCCTAATAAACTTGTGCACTGGTGTGAGCTCAAAAGAAGGAAGCAAAAATAATCACAAGATTAAAAACAAAGAAACCAAAAACTGCCTGGGTTCAGAAGCTTTATCTTTCCATTTAGCAGCACAGAGGTTGAGAAGTGTCATGTCTGTATAAAAATACCTCTATGTGAATAGATACATACTGCATACACACTATGTAGAAGAGGTCTGGTGGTTTAATGAGAGCCAATGGGGAATTAGGCAGATTCAATCTTTAAATCAGAAGCAGTGCTGTACTTAAATTTGTAGAACAACTTTAGGATAGGAGAGCTGGTGGAATCATCTGTAATCTTTTCAGACAAAAGTAGATACTGCTTTTTGTAAGATGTACTTTAGTCAAACTTTTGGGAACAATTCAATGGGTTATATACAGACATTATAGCTGAGTAACTGAAGTAGTTACTTCAGGCTCTAAAATACGTAAATCCATAAACAAAAATAGCCACATAAGCAGACACATTTCAGAAGGACAAGTTCAGTGTCTCTTCCAGGGGCGGCTGCTGTCTCCCAGTTAGCATGGCTTCATGTTATGGCCTAATTATATTGTATTGTTACTGTATGTTGTTCATAAGGACAGTAGTTTATAAACATTGTGTGTGCAGAGTTACTGAATTTCAATTTCATATATACATGGGATTTGTTTGGATGGTTCCAAATAGTGGTAGTAGAAGAATAGGTGTTCCCTTTGAGCTAATTGGGTATTCACTTATGCTGGTTTTATATAGCTAATATATTAAGCTTCCCTGCGTGTATGTTTGTTTTCATTTCAGGCTCCATTCAGGAAAACTATTACTGATAAAAATCTTTGTTTCAAACAGCACTGAGTAGGAGTGCTGAGCTGAAATTGAATTTGTATTACAGCATCATCCAGGCATTCACGAAGCCTAGCCACGACAACGATGACAGCATCATCATTTTTATAGTGCTCCAGTGAGGGACAGAGAGGACTTCTCAAAAAACATATTCCTGGCTTCAGTCTTGAGCCTCTTAGTAGTTTCTTTTCTAAAAGTCATTTCAAATATAAATGTGGTGATAAAAGCTTTCTTGAAGCTTGTTACTTTTAACTGTGTATTAATAGTTTTGTAGTTCTGCATGCCAGGTACCAGTCATCAGATCTGTTCAGAACTTAAAGCTCATTCTTTGTGAGGGTATCACAGCAACCTTCCCTATCTTTTTGTTTGTTTTCAGTGAATTGACATTGACTTATAATTGCCGGGAAAAGCTGTTTTACTTGCTTCTGGGCTGAGCTTAGAGGTTTCTGGGCATCTTGAATTTTAAAAAATGCATCATTCTGGCATTTCTAGCTTGATCTTGGAAATTTTGGGTTTGGTGCCAATGGGTACATTTTACTGATTTGTTATATTGGTTCTGGCACTAGGTTGTTCAAATTCTGCATAGCAGGTGAGTAGTGAGGTATTTCTCTACACCCAGTTTGTTGTGTGTTTCTGAAAGGGGCAGTCTTGAAGGACAGCGTGCAGATGTCTTTGAGAACATAATAGGGGAGTTCTGCCATGATACAGCTTTCTAGAATATTAGAGTTCTGATTTGCTTTACAAAAATATCATCTGGGCATGGAGGCATTCCTGATCAATGGAAGATGGATGTCAGTATTGATCAATAGTCATTTGTATTGTCTGTGGGAGAGGAATCATCAGGGACTGTATATGCAGGCTGGCAGGGATGTCCTTTGGCTTGATGATTCAACAGAGGTCAGAAGAGAAATGATTCAGCTATCCAACTGAAGGAATTTTGGCATGCTGCTTGGGCCCAGGGATAAATACTAAATAGCTACCTCATGCCTATCTGAGAAAAATTTATTCTTTCCAGATTTGATGTAGCGTACTCCCATCTTTGTGTGGGGACTGTCAAAGTCTCTAATGTACAGCTGGGCAGTTCATGCATGGAAGAACTTGTTGCCGTTAGTTCTCCCTTAGAGGCTTATAAACATTAGCCACCCAGAGGCTACTGGTTTAGATAAGCATGCTATAAATTGACACTGCATGTAAATGAGCTATCATGCTGTGTTGTGGTGATTAATGTAACTGTAATGGCACACATTATGTTTTAAAATTATGACAACCTGGGGAAATCAGTTAAAGATAACCTGTTCTGTCTGTTCTTCTCAGGAGAATATCTGCATTTTGACTCTATACAGCTTATCTTTATTCCTAGTGCAAAAAAAAGAAAATTAAAGAGAGCAAACTGTATACTAGGACCATATGCTAACTTGCATTGCATTTACTCCTGCATGTTAGTTTTTTAATGCAAAAAACCTGCTTTGAGTTGCCTTGAGACTAGTCTTTTTTTTTTTTTTTAATGGGCACTCTCCAGAAATCATACTTGATTTGTTACAAGCTCAAGATTCAGGTTCCATTGTTGGCACTTAACTGGTTGTTGCTGAACCCTTCTTGCTTCTGTTGTGCTGTTAAGGCCCTGGAAATAAATGCTTGAGGATTGGTTTGACTTAATTTAAATCTTCCAGGAATTTTGTCTTAGTTTGGCTTTTCATTCTGAAAGTATGTACTTTTCGTTTGCATTTTTGCTTGTGCCATAATTCAATATTCCAGTTTCTAACCACAACAGCTAATGAATACTTGTGTTTTCTCTGATCTGTTGGTACAAGTTTCATTATTTATGGTTAAATTTGCAGAAGTATTTGTTTCAAAGGAAGTCTAAAGCAAAAAAAAAAACAAACCCCAAACAAACTACAGAATGCCATTGCTTTTGCTAGTTCCCTGTTTTGGTCCAAATCCTGAGAAAGCTGGGATTTTTAAATATGAGGCATAAACCAAAAATGTTTCAGTAAGTATTGCAGAGTCCTGGATATTTGGATCCAAGGCACCAATATATACATTTGCCCCCTGTTCACTTGGGAATCCTTTGGGCTGTCGATCCTCTTTTGCTCTATGCTTTAAATGTAACTCTGTCCTAATTCTGGTAACTTTTCTCCTCTCCCTGCTTTTTCATATCAGGGATGGTAGGAGGAGCAGCTCAGGAATCCTGGAGGAAAGACAAACTATAATGTGTGTGTTCCTGGGATATTTATTTGACCACCCCTTCTGACACTAAAGTCCTTTCATGGAGGGGCTCTTGAGAGAAGTAAAAGAGGGGGAAGATAATGGAGAGGGGAGAAAAACAGTCTCTCCTAATAAATGCTGGTATATCACTTGGCAGGTGTGCATACATGGCAAGTAGAGTTCAGCATCTATTGGTACAGGTTATAAGAAGTGCTGTATCTGTTAAGGTTGAAAGCCACGTGACTTCAAAACATGAGATACACATGCAGAGTGAAGGCTTTTATACAAGTATGTTTTACTGTAACACCCTCTTGTGGCAAGAAGGAAAAAATCCAGGCAGAAACCTGCGTGACCTCTTTTTTTCTGTGCTCACTGGTTTGCCTTACTCTTCTTTTGTCTTTTCCTTGTGTTCAGTGAATATTCCTCACTGCAGTGCATCACATGTGCTTTCCTATGGTTTTCTGCCGTTTCATCTTTGAATTTGTGCAGTACCTGAATCTGTTCTATTTGTCCTGCAAATTCTAAAACTTGACTCTATTTCAATAATCTGGTTTTATCAGAGTTTGGATTACGTTTAAACTCGTTTCCTAGTAGGTTGCCAACATCTTGAAAATATGCATTACAGACTAACTTTTAAAACATTTACCGGCGTAAAAGGCTGGGAAAAATAAATAAAGATATTGAAGAGGTTACTAGTTTTGCTTCTTAAATAGCTTAGTTTGTCTGAACTACTATGAAGGGGTCATGTATATATGGGATTAGGAGATAACATGGTGCTTTTCCCAGCTGTTTGATTAACCAGCTTAAAGATGGGTCAAATGCAGTAGCAGAGTGCAAAGAAGGCACAATATCACCTTCAAAGTGCAGAAAAGGCCCTACAGCATGTTTGCACTTTATCAGATTTGCTGCATAATAAGCTGTACACTCCATTCAGCACTATAATTAACCCAGGAAAGCGTTCTGGTTCAGTCTTTGCTGATAGCATGAGCCTCACAAAGCCAAGCGGTCTCAGCAAAATACCTCTAAATGAGATTAAGCAAAGGGAACCAACCATGAAGTAAAATGTAGGCTAAGTGTCGAGCAAATACTGTTTGTTGCTTGCATTCAGTACCAATTTCTATACTTGGCATTAGGTGTTTGGGCATATGATATGTGAACAGCATTGGCAACTCTTAACAAGTGCTGACAAGTGAGACCTTAAGCAGATATCATTAGTATTTTCCCTCTACAAAGGAAAATAAGTTAAAACGCTATGAAAACACTTGTAAATGCATGTTGGTGGCTTTTCTGCACCTCCTAAACAGTCATGACTCTCAGCCCATTGATGCCCAGCAGGATTGGGAAATACATGTTGGTGGGCTTATCTGGAATGTGATGGACAGAAATGGTGCCAGACTGGGTAGTGGAAAGAGAAACAAAAAGATCTGGAGAAGGAAAAGCCAAGGCTAGTGCCAGGTCAAGTGACAGATGCTTTAGACCTGTGGTGTTGCTAAACAACTTTGTCAGCAGACAAATGAAATACTGCTTATGAGATAGAGGATATAGGAGCTATGGACCTACGAAGTCATGAAATCTAGTACCTACTTGAAAAACAGCTACTACAGTTCTTTCTTCTACTTTTCAGGTATCTTGCAATATCTTCAGAACTCTCCCACCTAGTGACAGCAATGAATTTGATCCAGAAGAAGATGAGCCCACCTTGGAGGCATCGTGGCCACATTTACAGGTTTCTGATTATTTATCTCAAAATGCTTATCATAACTTAATGTGTCTGATCATTTTCTTGGCTTTTTTTGAACGTGTGAATCAAAATGTGTGTGGGACACTATAACATTTATTAATATTGTTCATGGCTATAATATAGTACATACAACAGGAGAGTTCTCTGAGAAATGTGCAGAATGTTAAAGCTTTCTTTCAAAATTGTATTGATGGTGTCCCTTGTATTCCTGTTTTTCCTTCACTGATTTAAAAATTATTTTGCTTTCCAAACTGTTCTGATGCACAAGTTTTTTCAGCAACTTCAGCAAGTGCTTTGTGGGCATGATGCTGCTTAGCAGTGTTGCTTTACTGAGGGTAGTTAGTTTTCATACAGAGAAGTGCACAGGTGTTGACAGCTGCTCAGAAAATCCAATGAGAAGCTTCATTTCTAAGTCTTCCTCTCTCCAGGTCAAGGTTTGCTTTCAGGTGTATGTAGCAGGCTGGATGCTCACTACTGTGCATCATCTCTTCCTCAGTACTTCAAGTGTCAAGATAAGGGATTTTGGACAAAGAACATAAACTAATTTTGGGCAAAGCATCGTTGATGCTAATGGAGTAAATTCTTTTATAGAAAATATAGATGCAGATCTTGCCTGGGTTAGTCAGGACGATGACTTACACCACTAGTAAATTTAGAAGTTTGCCTGAGTAACAGTTGGTGGAGTCTGGGAGTTTTGGTGAATAGAGGATTTTATTTGACAGTTGCATGCAGAGTCCTTGCCTGTGAGCAGTTTGTTTCACTCTTTTGTGCTCTCATATTAGGATCTGTTGTTTCATCCCTCATTTATATTTGCATTTCACAGAAATTAAGAATCTTAAAAGCTTCAAGGCAGCTCTGAACAGCTCTGCTTAGAAACAGGCATGCATGTCTGTTACCTTATATTCATTGACGCTAGTGCTATAGTTTTAAGAGTCATTAGGTACATGGACATGATGGAATTTCTTAGCCAGTGGATGATTTACCATTGTCAGGAAGAAATACACTGAAGTATTTGTCAGGAGTTGATGGAATTAATTTCCTGATGATTTAATATTAGTTATGTAAGCTGTCACTTTTTCCATGCCGTTATTTCTGAACCTCTCTCCCCCTTTTGATTCCCTGTTGCTTCCTTTTAGAAGTTAGAGAACACTGACGTAAAGCAGCAGCAGCAGCAGCAGCATTATTGCAATACTGAGGTTTGCATGGAAAAGTTTAAAATTATTTTAAAATGCATTTTTTACCTTCCTTTCTTTTGTCAGTGTCAATATTCATGCTCACTGAAGTCAGAAGGGAAAAAAAGAATGTAATGGCTGCTCCTCTTGAAAAGGTTCAGCAAAGAGATTTGTTAGGTGGTAGCTGATCTGATCAGTGACAGGTCAGAGGTGCTGTCTTAAGATGCCACAGAATTCTGTCTTTCACTTCCTTTTTGCCTGTTTTTTATACCCTTCTTTTTCTCCACTAAATGAAAAGTCTGTTGCTGTCCCACTGAATAGTTTAGGCAGAGATAGAATTGCATGAAAGTGAGCAGGTTTTCTCTAGCCCTGAGGCTAATCTTTACAGTAAATTAGGAACTTTTGAGTAAATTTCAGTTTTTATTCTTCTTCAGTGTTTCAAGTTGTAGTAGAATGCTACTCTAAGCAGTTTCTAGTTTAATTTAAATATTTACAACTGTTTCACCAGTCCTTTCAGAATCCTAATGTCTGTATTTGATGTGACTTTAGCACTGCAGAGGGCAGTTTAAATGTGCTTTCCAATTACCGTAGGAAGCTTTACACCAGATAACAAGCATTAGAATCATAGAATGGCCCAGGTTGGAAGGGACCTCAAAGATCATCTAGTTCCAACCCCCCCTGCCCTGGGCAGGGATGCCACACGCTAGACCAGGTTGCCCAGGGCCACATCCAGCCTGGCCTTGAGCACTGCCAGGGATGGGGCATCCACAACCTCTCTGGGCAACCTGTTCCAGTGTCTAACCACCCTCTGGGTAAAGAACATCCTTCTAATCTCCAGTCTAAATTTCCCCTCCTTCAGCTTGTAACCATTCCCCTTTGTCATATTGCAGTCTGCCCAGCTGAAAAGTCTCTCCCCTTCTCTCTTGTAATGCCCATTTAGGTACTGAAAGGCTGCTATAAGATCCACTCAAAGCCTTCTCTTGTCCAGGCTGAACAACCCCAACTCCTTCAGCCTATCCTCATAGGGGAGGTTCTCTAGTCCTTTGATCATCTTTGTGGCCTCCTCTGGACTCGCTCCCAACAGGTCCACATCTTTTTTATGCTGAGGAGCCCAGAACTGGATGCAGTACTCCAGGTGAGGCCTCACGAGGGCAGAGTAGAGAGGCAGAATCACCTCCCTAGCCCTGCTGCTCATGCCTCTCCTGATGCAGCCCAGGATGCGGTTGGCTTTCTGGGCTGTGAGTATACATTGCTGGCTCATATCCAGCTTTTCATCTATCGTGACCCCCAAGTCCTTCTCTGCACGGCTGCTTTCAATGAGTTCCTTAACCAGTCTTTACTCACATCTAGGATTACTCCTACCCAGATGCAGGACCTTACACTTTGACTTACTAAACTTCATTTTATTCTCATGGGCCCACTTCTCTTGAGTTTGTCTAGGTCCCTCTGGATAGCATTACAAGATGGCAGTGCCTGTTCTTGGTGATGACATGTCCTCAAATGGAGTTAAATAAGCAAAACTAACTTTAAAAGCTCGTATAATTAATGCTAATTCTAAGGTAGCAGTTCGACAAAGGAGAAAAATCTTTTTTTTCTTCTTTTTAGAAGAAGTAGTATTTTATTTTCTAGCAAAAGGATTTAGGGAAATACTTAAAAATACAAAGAGTAATCAAGTAATATATTAAATGGTGGATATTTTTTTTTCGTTGCAGCTCGTATATGAGTTTTTCATACGATTTTTGGAAAGCCAAGAATTTCAGCCCAGCATTGCCAAAAAGTACATAGATCAGAAATTTGTATTGCAGGTAAGCTGATCTGTTTTCTTTAAGGCTTCATTTTGCTTTTGAAAAATGTTTCTTTAAAAATATTCTGTTTAGAATTTGAAAGTATGACTTTATTTGCAACAGAAAAGCATATATATAATGCAGTTTTTCAGTCTGTGGAGGCAGAGGAAATATGTTTGTGTTTATATGTCAGTATCTGTTGTTATAAATATCTAAAATAGTTGGTTTGGCTCTAGTTTTGACACCTTAATCAAAATATTTCATTTACTGGTTATGGGAGATTACTGAAATGTTAATTGTTGAAAAATGAAGGGTTTACTATCAAGTAGTCTAAAAAATGCTGCTATCTAGAGAGTCTACTTAAATGCCTGTTTTAATATGTCTTCATATTGTTAAAATATTTCTCTTGGAAAGGGAGATTATTTCTACCTTCTAGCTCTGCTGGAGAGCTGGCAACAGGGGCAGATGTTCATTAACAAAACCTATTCCCAGCACAGTACTGAAAATAGTGGTGCTATAGTGGTCAAGGAGGAAGTAAATCAAAAGGCCGTATAAAGTTCAAGCTCTATTAAAAGCATGGAAGAAATAGTAGCAACAGTAATATACAACACTGGCAAAGAATAGGTAGCTTTATTTCTGTAGTTTTCTTGGCATCATTATGGCTAAATGGAGGAAATGGCCTGTGTTAGTTGGTTAGCTGGTAGCCAGGTATTCTACACATATTTCATCTGTCTCTTCCTTGTGTACAAGCTAGGCTTCTTACGTGCTTTTTTATTTCACTTGAAACTACAGTAGTTGGTCTTCTCAGCTGAGGAATTTTCATCCAGGCCTTGGCAGATACCAGAACAGATGTCACTGAAGGAAGATGTTTTCTGTGATAAGCTGAGAGACTGACAGATGTGACTTTCGTCTTCAGATTTTGGGAATAGGCCTGCCTTGTGTTTTCTCTTCCCATTGTGAATTTTTGTATAACCACAAAGATAGGAAGAACTTAATGCTTAATGCTGTCTATCGCTTGCTTTTGAAATCAGAGGAATTTAGAAAGATTCATTCCCACTTAGTTAGAAAAGGGAGTTTGCTTGTGAGACTTGTATAAAAGCCAGACTAAAAGTGGCAGGAGATACTCAGCATTTCTGAAGACCTTTCTCTCACCTCTCCATCATGGAGCTTTTATTTTTCCCTGTAGTGCTCAGGCAATAAAAGTAGTGCTTTTATTGTCGTCCTGTGTTATTTCTATGAAGAGTACTTGAAAAACGTAGCAAAGAGAGCAATTTCTGTCCTTAAATTCAAAGATTCAAAGGGACTTCAGCTTCCTTCATAATGTCGCAATACCTTCTTCACTCTGCAAAAGCAATGGGATATACTTACATTTTTCCTTTATCCATCTTAAAAATGCAAGAGCATTTTTCACCTGGATCAAACTTCTGTGGTAGAGTTTCCTTTTTGTTCATCTAAATATTGATTAGAACAAGAGGATGCACCAATCTGGTTATCCAGTACCTGGTGGCAATATAAGAACATGCAGGGGGTGTAGTCACTCCTGATAGTTTTTCAAGACTGATTTTATTTAGATACAGCTGGATTGCATTAGAAAGAATGATTATGTTCTACTTCAAAATACAGAGAAAATAATTCCTAGATGGTGTTACATGCTGCTGAGCTTGGTTATGACTGGTGGCATCCCAATAATTTTCAAGACATTCAGACCTTTTAAAGTTTGGCATAGGAGAAATGATCTAAACCAAGGATTTATTTATTTAAAATCCTGTTAGTCTTTACTAAAATGTACTAAATGGAAGAATGGTATCTACTGCAGTAGAGAAATACAAGATTTTAAAACCTACCTATCTGAAAATCAAAAGAATTCTGCTATGCACAATGTGTCAGTTTAAAAGTAACAGTTTTCTATAAAAGTTCTGTTGGGCCTTATATGTACATGCAAGTAGATATATTTCCATGTGTTAGTGTTCAGCCTGTAGGTACTAGAGAGTCTTTCCACTTCTTATTGTTTGTTGTGTGTCTAGAGTAACTTGTAAGAGCTGTTGTGAGACAGACACTTACATAGGAAACCAATTTGAGACTTAAGAACATGAAACATGTTTAGTGTTTTATGACACTGGCAGCACGAGTGTGACAGTCTTGAAATCAGCTCTCTACATTGTTTGTGGTTTTTGTTTTTTTAATTTGAGGAACTGAAGTGCTTCTTGGCAGTAAGAATCTCTATATGAAAAAGTGATACAGTCTTTTTAATGGGCATTTTCCCAAGCTTTTTCTTGTTTGCTTGCTTTTTGCTTTTGTTTTTGTTTCTTGAATATAGATGTGTTTCTGGCTTTCAGCTGTATGTTTTGATTAAATGCTGTACTTAACAGTGTAACTGTTCATTTCTAAAGCCTGCTTATGTACAGTCTGAAATGGTTGGTAGTGGTTGCTAAGAGACATACTATTCAAATACATCCACAAGTGTCTGTTATGTAGGTTGCTATTTTGGAAAATTTGTTTCCCTTTTCTATGTATTTAGTCACATAAATTATGGAAGTCATGCAGCATATCCATAAAATAAGAATTTATTGTTGAAACTGATAACAGATTGGACATTACAAAAAAATAATGATTTTTTTTTTTCAGTGAAAGACTGAGTCTTAGTTCAGCAATGTTTCCACAGAGGGTCTGTATAAGAGAACTGGAAATACAAATATTTTGCTCCTAGAAGCAATCCAAAAAGAAAAACAAAAACATAAGTGTTTCCAGCTGTTTGCTGTCTTTGGGTGAGATTTGCTATTTGGGGAAGGATGAGGTGACTATTTATTTATTTAACTATAGAGCTAATTGAACAAAGCAATGTGTTTATAACCTCTGGAGGGCAGCTGACAGACCTCATAATTTCCTCATGAAATTCCCCCCTCAGATTCTTACTGCAAAGAAAAGATAGTGGGATCTCATGACAAGCTACAGAAACATGCAGAACAGTGAAGAATACATATATCAGTCCTAAACCTGGATGTTAGAAAGCAAAATAGCAGACAGCTTAACAACTTTAATCATATTTTTCTATCTTTTTCCTTTTTCTCCTCAAAGTTGTGTAGCAGTTTAACAGAGATCAGGTAGTATACGTACACTGACCTGTCTACTTATAATAGATTTCTGTAATTTATCTAATTGTGAATACAAGATAATTTTGTTTTCTACCATTCCTGTAATAATTTTCCGATAGCATCTTATACATTTGTAAGGCCTCTTTGGCAAAATATCTTTATTTCTCTTGCAAGACAGGTACTGGTTGAGAGTTACTTTCTTCTTCATGCAAAAGGAAAATCTATTTGCTTATGATTACTACCTTCAATGTCCTGATTTTCCGTGTATTTTATGGAGGTGATGTGGGTGGGTCTTGGGGTTTTTCAGGTTTTTGGTGTTGTTTTGGTTGGTTGGTTTGCTTTCTTTTAAATTAATATTTACCTTCTAACTTACTCCAAGTGTCTGCCAGTATAGCCACTGTTGTGGTGTCAAAAAAGGTAAAGGGGCAAGGGCAAGTTCATACTTCTCTGGTGGAGGGTTCAAGGAGAATAGAATAGAGATCTGCAGGTGAAATTCCTGCTGCTCATTTCATGCCTTAGTTCTTAGAGGCAACTTCAGATGTCAAGTGTTTCAGGATATGTTTTGCACAATACAAGACACTGCATGGCTTTCTCTTTTGACTGAGTATCATGTAATCATTTTGCTGGTCTAGGAGTTACTTAGTAAAGGTGGGATTTCTGTTGCTGAGTTTGGGTTTTGTGTGGGTTTTGTTTGGTTTTGTCTTGTTTATTTTTGTTTGTTTGTTTTTTAACTGGATATTGAAGTTCAACCTGGACGATGAATTCCCCTGATTTGTGTTGATTGGTGGAGATCCTGTTACAGCAGCTCCAGTGCTGGCATGCACTTCACTGTTGAGTCTTTCCATAGCGTGCAGGCCATGCAATCACTAGGAAGGCTTAAGAGCTCATAATATAAATTACAAGCAATTAAAAAAATGTGACCTTGACACAATGTTGTGGGAACAAAATACTAGAGCAAATGAGGATCTTTTTAGTTTTGCAGAGTGAAGGAATGGTGGTTGTTAAGAGGGACACTGTCTTATTTTGTAGATCTGACAGCATCTAAGAATTTATTTTTGGGGAGAAGAAAGGCAGTATATTAATAAACTGAGTTTCATGATGTTGTACTGGGGTTACAAGAGATATTTTAATATTGTATTCCTACCTTGGATAGCTTAGATACCACATTCTTACATGCTTGTGCTGTCATGAGTTTTAACTTTTATATAGAAGTCTGTGTGTCCTGCTTGTTAAATGTCTACTGTTTCAGTTCTCTTTTTTTTCTTTTTTACTTTAAACACAGCTGTTGGAGCTTTTTGACAGTGAAGACCCTCGAGAACGAGACTACCTAAAAACAGTCTTGCACAGAATTTATGGCAAGTTTCTGGGTCTTAGAGCATTTATCCGAAAACAGATAAATAATATTTTTCTACGGTAAGTTGTGGCAGAAGGCACTTTTCATTTGTGAACATTTTAGGAAACTGCTATATTACTTATATTTAACTTTTCCTTTTTTAGATTTGTTTATGAAACTGAACACTTCAATGGCGTAGCTGAACTGTTGGAAATTTTAGGAAGGTAAATGAGCCTTTATTTATTATCTATCTGAAACTTCCCTTCTGGACACATGAGAATAGTGTTGGATTTGGAAAAAGTATTACTATAAGCCCTGATTCTGAAAACAGATGTGCACACATGCTCATCTTTAAGCCCATGCGCAAATTTCTGTCACGTCTTTGCCAAGAGTATATAACTGGATGCAAGTATTGGATTGATTTTCTGTGTGTGTATGTATCTGTTAAATTTTGTGCACTTCATCCTTATATGCTGCAGAAGTTTTGTTTTTTGAGCATGCTAACAGTGTGAATAATTTGAGCAAATCTAATTCTGGTAGTCAGTTACTCAGGAACACCTTGCTTACATGAATTTACAGACCACGTAGGCAAGGTCTTATCTATTTGGCAACAGGTTTGTGTAGCTGTTTATATGATTATTCCTCAGTCAGAACTGAATTGCTACCTAGATTTGTCCTGCTTTGTTATTAGCTGTGCAGTACATAAGTCAGCACCTGTTTACTAATGACATGAACCTGCTCTTTATTAGTAAACAGGTGCTGACTGCTAAATTATCTTAATCTAGGAAGTGCATGTTCAGACCTCAAGAATGTTTTCTGTTATGATGACACTAACAAATATTTCTCTTCTAATTTCTAGTATTATCAATGGTTTTGCTTTACCTCTTAAGGCAGAGCATAAACAGTTCCTGGTGAAGGTGCTGATCCCTTTACATACTGTCAGGAGTTTATCCCTCTTCCATGCACAGGTAGAGATTATAAAAATATTTTCTGCTTAGTTAGAGAATTTTTTTTAAGTTTGCTATGGAAATTTAATTGCATAGGATATAAAAGGTGGGGGAAAGTTTTGAAATGTGGAAAAAATGCAATAGTTTTTAAAAAAAAAATCATTTGAACGTCTTTGTATGATAAATGTCTTGTTTCTGTTCTAATTAGATCATTAAAAATGTAGCATTCGTCTGTAGTATTTGTTTAGTAGTTGAACCCTCTCTTTAGGTGTGTTCCTCTCTGCTGTTGTCTCAGTGTCACAAGTTTGCCTTTCCCATTGCCTCTCCCAAGAGGATGTTTGGGTTTCCTTAGTCTTGGGCTGTCAAGGCTCTTCTTCACCCTAGCAACTTTCTGAATACTAAGATCCACATATTTGCATAATTTTTAACATTCCCCCTCACAGATTTCTTAATAGTGCATTTATGCTTTCATATATACATTCAGTTTTCGTTATGTAATTTTTCCTCTAATAAGTGATATTCCAAGTTTTAGCTGTGTTGGCTCGTCTTACAAGAGTTACCATGATTTTGCCAATGTATAAAATATGTAAAAAGACAGAATTTCAAAGAGTAACTACCTTCAAAACATTGGTTCTATGACTGTACTTAGAATTTCAAGTTGATCTGATTTTTCCTGTACAGGCTACTTAGTCACCCTAAATTTTTTGTATGTTCCATTGTTTCTTATGAACTGAACTTTGACAGTTTGCCCAGTGCAAACTATGGATCTCAATTTAAATGGGATGCAGTTTGAGAAAGCTGTAGAGCCTCTTGCCTTCTTTTTTCTCTTCTTTAAAAAAAAAAATGTTTCTTTGCAATTTCTTTATAGAAATGTTCTAACTTCATTTTCTTATATCTTTACCACTTCACAGCTGGCTTATTGCATAGTACAGTTTCTGGAGAAAGACCCTTCACTCACAGAACCAGTAAATATTTCTTTCATACTTCTTTTTTTTTTTTTAACATCATAAATGGCTTAACCTGTGGAGAGAAAAGCACGAAATCTAATTATTTTTTTCCTTCTAATTTAGGTCATTAGAGGTTTAATGAAGTTCTGGCCGAAAACCTGCAGTCAGAAAGAGGTAAGTCATATGCTAGTATTAATAAATATGAATTATTTTGTTCTACAGCCTAATAGGCAGGGAATCTTTAGGTATTTCTAGATATATAGTACATCCTGTTATAGATTTTGGTATTAATTCCTGAAGGTGATTTTCCATACTTGAATTCTGTGGTTTTTGAAGAGTTTTCACTATGACAAATTTGTTAACCATGGTTCCTATTCACAAAATAAACTCTGCTGCTTCTGCAGAGAATTTCTTTTTGTTTCAGAAAGGCAAAAATAAACATTGTTGAGGATAGATTGGAAAACTCAGATCTGGGATTGTTTATGTGAGAACAGTATTTTTCCAGGGAGAATGAAAAATATTTTATTATCTGGCTTTTACCTACTAAACATGTAAAAGTTGCAGTTAGACCTTTGCATATTTATTTCAAATTCTTGATGCAAGTTTTGAATATTGCTTCCAAAAATGAGGTAAAAATAAAAGATTCTCCTTAGTAAGCCTAATAAGCCTTGGCCAAAGTCTGTGCCTTTATGAGACTGTTTTCAGCATGGATGTACTGCTGCAATTCTGAATTTGATTGTGAAGGACTGCTTTAAATACAGCATTTACACACACTTGTCCTCCTTCTAACAGACTGAATCTAGAAGCTGCTAAAGGTAGAACTGATCACATTTTTTTGAGAGAGTCTTGCTGAATTGTTAAAATTTGAGNTCGTGAAGCCTAGCCATACATACATACAAAATTTGAGCGTTACCAGCATTTTGCTGATCAAGATGATTCAGATGTCTTAATTCAATGCTTCATTCCTTGTTTTTAGGTCATGTTCCTAGGAGAGCTGGAGGAAATCTTGGATGTAATTGAACCATCACAATTTGTCAAAATCCAGGAACCCTTGTTTAAACAGATTGCCAAGTGTGTCTCTAGCCCTCATTTTCAGGTCAGTGGTAGAGGTTATTGCTTTTATAGGAATGCATAGTCTTGATTTCAAACATAAACCCCCCCCCCCAAAATGTAAAAATNACATAAACCCCCCCCCCCCAAATGTAAATATTATTTTATGTTATGTGAGTTTGTATACTTGTCTTCAGGATTTCCGTGGAAGAGAGTATGTTGCAGTGGAAGTTTAGTTCTGAGCTCCGTGAATAACTTGTTAGATGCACCTGGGGGTACAGTACAGAACATGCCATTCTGAGCCACGTAAGGCTTTAAACTGCAGGGAGTATTTGCTCCTTTTTGTATCACAGTATTCTGTAGCATTCTTGTTTTCCTACTTACTCCCTTCAATAAGGAGATGTCTAGTTAGATGTGATAGAGCCCATAGCCTATTTTCTTCACATTGCATAAAGGGAAGAAAGGGAATGAATAGGATTGAATTGAATGACATGTGAAGAGGACATTTGTGGCCTGTAGTGTCTCTATGTTAAGCTAGGTGACTTATCCTGGCACAAAGACAGACGTTAGCAGTTTTGGCTCTTCCTTGGACTACATTTGTTTTTTAACATGTTTTAGATAAGTGCTTTCCCTCCTACCTCAGCCAGCTCTTCCCCAGGGTAACTATTATTGTTACCTTCCTCACACTTTTAAGATTTCTCCTCCCTCATTCAAGCCCAGCTCCTGAGCCTTTCCTTCCCCTGGTATCCCAGCACCACTCTCTTCCTTCTTTCTGACTGCAGTCACAGGATTGAGGGAGGAAGGGGTGATGGGAGGTCTGTCTGCTCTCCCTTCTCCACAGTTGCAGCATTAATATAGTGTCTGCACCTGAGCTTCAGTGACTAACAACATATTACTCTGGGGAAAGTGAAAGTAGATTCCATGGGATCTGAATTACAGGGTGAAAACTTAGTTCCTTTAATGCATGTTATGCTAGTGATGAAAGGAGAGTTCTAATTCCAAAGTTAATGATTCCTGTTAATTCATCCATGTGAAATTTCTCAGTGATACGTTTTTCCTTCAGAAAACTACAAAATTATAGGTATCTGAATTCCTGTTAATATTTTATTCTTCCTTTTTACTCCAAGGTGGCTGAAAGAGCGCTGTATTATTGGAATAATGAATACATCATGAGTTTGATAGAGGAGAACTCAAATGTTATACTTCCCATCATGTTTTCCAGCCTTTATAGGATTTCTAAAGAGCACTGGAACCCGTAAGTTTTTGCCATTACACTTTATCTTCCTATTTGAGGTACCACTGATAAACTTAGGGAATATCTGCTGAAGCACATCTGAATGAGAGATATACAAATTCAAAGCTGGAATGTGCAGGTGCAACTCTGTTAATGCCAATATAAATTAGTCGATAGTTGTGCTTAACTCCAAATGTTTTTAATTATCTGGTATGTGTACAAAAATCAGTACCTCATGGGATAAAAATAGATCTTCTCCCAAGCTGAAAAAAAATCCAGAAATTAGATAGTACGTTGTTGTTGAATTAAAAGTGTTACTCACCAAGCAGTTTTCCTACACAGTTTTTAATAAACTAGTTAATGACTTAAGCCTGACTGTAAATTGTCTAGAAGAATATCACTTGATATTCATAAAGCTTTGTGAATTTATCACGGGTGATATTGATAACTCTGGTAGATCTTTGGGACTAGCATTTATCTAAACATCTATGAAGCATATAGGCATCTCTGTATTCTTAGATTGGGTTGTTTTTTCTACATTTATTTAAATTCAGCTATTCTCTGTTGCACACAGTAATAAAGCAGTTGCTTCATCCTGATATCCTGTTAATTCAGTATTTTTATTTTTAAACTGAATGACCTAATAGAAGGTATTTTAATGAGAAACACAATTACATTTAGATGCCATATATTCTGTAATTTAGTTGAGAAGTTTTCCTAAGTCAAGATAGTTCCTGTTTATTAGAGCCAATATTTTTAATGAGTTGTTCTATGTTCAGGTCTCAGCTACTTTTAAGACCTTACTGTAAAGTATTTGTAAAATCCTTTCATCTCTTTTGTTCTGTGCATGGTTGTATCCTCAAGAGTGTATACTCACATGCTGAATCTAATGCAACTGGAAAGCTTTTGTAACTAACACAGATCACAAAAAGCCACTTTCCATGGCCAGTCTCCAGCCTGCCTGTGCTCCTGCCCAACATTCTATACTATGAAGTGGGGTGCTCCTGGAAAGTGTTGGGTTTTTTTTTTTTGTTGGTTTGGGTTTTTTTGTTTTGTTGTTTTGGGGGTTTTGTTTGTTTGTTTTGGTTTTGGTTTTGGTTTTTTTGTTGTGTGGGTTTTTTTCTCTTCTCCCTTTTCAGTTGCTTTGTTATTTCTTTTTCTTCAACTCTGCCAGAAAGGAATTTTAAAATCTAGGTAGTCAGACTATTGGCAGACCCATCTTATATTGGAAATTCTAGTATATTTTAGGTCAGTTATTAAGTCAGATGATATAAAAAAGTGAACTGAATATACCATTGTTTGAGCCTTTGTGGAACAGAATGCCTTTGAGGCCTTTTTTGAAAGTATTATTATAATACATAATTTCTTCTTGTGTGAACAGATCATGCCTCTCATTTTTTATGCAGTTGAGCAAGTTGGATTTGAATAGGCAGTGCTGTATTGGCTTTTAGTAAAGGTCAGGAACAACAATAAGCAAAATAAGCAGAGGTTTGTAGAAGTGTATTTATCTATAGATACTATATATATATATACATACAGACAGACACACAGAGTTTTACAGATACTGCAGCACTCATCTGAAGGTCTTGTGGATTATTTTTAAGTTCCTTACTGTACCAAAGTTAAAATAAATATGAAATATATGAGTACAAGGAAATAACTCTTGAAATAAAGCCTTGTATTTTGCATAGATGCACTGAATGTTTAGCTTCATGGAAAAATCATAAGGAAATATGAATCACTCCCATTTTGCATTTAAATTCTGTTCCTTATGCCAGCATTGATGATTTGAATCCCTGGAGTTGCATTCAGAATTGCTCCTCAGCATGCAGAAAGAGTCTATAGTTATATGTAATAGCTTTCTGTTGTTACCTTTTACCCTAGAGTTTTGGTTTGCTCCATTTAAGTAGTCAGTAGAGACAGGAAAACTGATTCTCACCTTTAAATATGTTAATCAAAAGTAATTTCACTGAATTCAAAGAATTTATATTTCCGTACTTGCAAAAGCAGAACTGGTCACATAAATGCTGGTAAGAAAAGACACTTTTATTTCACATTTGATTTCACCTGAAATTAATACATTTCTTTCTGTTTTTCTTTTTTTCTTGAATGTTTTACAGGGCTATTGTGGCTTTAGTCTACAATGTGTTGAAGGCATTTATGGAAATGAACAGCACCATGTTTGATGAGCTGACAGCCACTTACAAGTCAGATCGTCAGCGGTAACTTTTTAAAGCTTTTTTTGTCAGCTGTGCATAAGGCCTGCTGTGGAGTTTTTCCCTTACACTCAGATGCAATTGCATAATCTCACAAATAAAAGACAAAATACCTCATTTTCCCCCTGCATGCTCTTTAGGCTTCTCTTTGTAAAAGATGGAAGATAATAAGACCATGTACAGGTTGTTCTTTACCCCTAATGAAATACAGTATCCTTTGCATTACTTGGGAAACTGCATTCCTTATGACTCTGCATTCCAAGAGAANGTATTGAGGGCTCCAGAACTGGACACAGTATTCCAGATCAATGTATCAAGATCTTCAATAATAAAAGATAAACAAGGCTTTAAAAATAACACTTAGCTTAAAGACTTCAAAAAAGTTACACTGAGGTTTGGAAAGGTTGTGAGGGAAACCCCTGAGATTTGATTTTCCAGACTGTTGTTCGTAGGCTAGGTCTGGGTTTAAAGCAGAGAGGCATCTCTCAACCCTTTCATTTCTTATTCAGAGGTCTTGCTGTATGTCATTCTTTTACTGTGCAGGATCTATTAGCTACACCACTCAATACAATAATTAGTTCCACCCTACTAAAGTGGTTTTTGTCTTTTCTCCTGTTTTTCTTAATTTTCGTTTTCTGATTACAATGCAGCATCTTTTCTCAGAAGCATCAGTTTATCCAAAGTGTCAGGTGAAAAAAAAAAATGAGGAAACTTTAGGAACTCTGAACAGTTTGCAGCTTCATTTAAATCATAACCTTTTCTGTGATTGAGAGTTCCCCCAAGCAAAGCAAAGGGTGCTCTAATATCATCAGACCTTGTTAGGTTAGTATAGGCTCTAAAGTCTCTTGGAGGCCATATTGTTTGAATTGTGTGACTGGAATCACACTGTCCTTACTCTTCTGATTTATTGGTGAAAAATACCAGGTTTTATACACAAAAAAATCTATGCTTTACAGGTTATTTCATTAATACAAATTTTTCTTTTAAAGACTTGGATATATAGTTGAGCTAAGATGCCAGATGGATTCTAGGGAGGTGATGATAAATAAGGCTCAATCTGCTACTGCGGTTGAGACAGCACTGTGTGGTTTTCTAGCAGAAAAGGCAGAGAATCTTAAGACAGGTCATCTAATCCAACCATTTACTGAGGAAGCTCAGAGACTTAAATCAATTTGGGATTGCACTTTGCCCCTTAAGATGAGGAACTCTGCTCTAAACAGGAGTAGACAATGTAGTAATATATCCTGTGCCTGGGTAATGAGTAAGGTTTATTGACTGAACTGCACAAAGAATTTGTCTTACACCCACTGACATTGTATCTCTTCTCAAGGCTAGTGCTAACCATTTCACCATTTTTATTTACTACTTAACCATTATAAAACATGTAAATACTTGAATGTATAAACTAGGATATTTTACCATGTTTATAGAAAATCTTTAACCCCTTAACAAAGCCACATGTCAGAAGGCTACTACGTAAAGCTTGAGGATATCATTTTAAGCTTGAGAAGAAATATATTCAATATTAGTGACTGTGATAGGTCAAATAGCTTGGATCAGGTGATCATACTTTAACAGTCTTTTAGGTAAGCAGGCATATATTTCATAATGATTAGAAGATAAATATTGGTAAGTAGTCTGAAAATGTCAGGCTATTTCACTTATCCTTACATTTAATTTTAAATACTTTCTAGTCACAGTGGGGTTTACTGTTCTTCAGGGATTTATCTGAAAGTTGTATATTTTTAAAATACTCTTAGGAATTTAAAATTTCAAATAAATGAGCCAGATCTTTGCATTTTGACTAAATCAAGATGTGTAGGAATAGTTCTAATCTGCTGAAATATTTGTCAGCATTTTCTAAAGTGACTGGCAGAGAATCTATATCTCTGTAATTGTTAAATATCCGTTTCATCTCAACCTACAATATGATATAGTAGGAATTGGAAGCATTTTGTGTCTTGCAGTATCAAGGAGATTTATTCAAAGTAAACTGTGTCAGAGACAGGAAGTTTAGAAAGCAAATTATGCAGGTGAAATAAATGTTAGGTTAACTGATTAATTTTATCAAATCAGCCAGTAAAGTTTGTTGTTAAAGCAAATGCTACATGGATTTTGTAGGAATTTGGTAAGGACAAAGATTAAAGCACTGAACAAAAGGCACATCTTATAGTTTGAACTTTCCCTTAGCTGGTGTCTAAGATGTATGAAAGCCACTAGACAGTCTAAGTCAGAACAGTGATTCTAAAAGAATAAGGGAATGCTTGTTCTAGAAAGTGGCTGTTATTTGTAAGATTAAATAAATGAAAGTACTTAAATACACATTGGTCCTGAAGTGTTAATTTTTATAATCATAATATATTTATTCTATAATAAAAGTTGGCTCCATTTTTTTTTCTTCTTGTATTATAAACTAGTGTCTGTGAACACTGTCACTTTGTTGCTTACAGTTTATATTCTGCTCATACTGTTTTGTTAGTGATATTTATGTAGGTAACAAAAAGCAGGGGGGAGGAAAAATATTTAAAAAAATATAAATGTTAGGAAAATTGCAGTTGTAGTCAACACAATTAAAAGCTGCTAATTTATGTCATCTATGTATTTTTAAACAAAAATATTCTACTGTTTTCTTTCCTGCTAACTCTTGGTTTTATTTCATCTGTCAGTGAGAAGAAGAAGGAGAAAGAGCGTGAAGAATTGTGGAAAAAACTGGAGGATTTGGAATTAAAGAGAGGTCTTAGACGTGATGGAATAATTCCAACTTAACAAAAAAACAAAACAGCATTATTAACCTGTGGAGTCACACATTTATGTAGTAGAAGATGGAGCAACAGTTTTCTGTATTGTGCAACTTTACAGTAGATTTCACATTTGTTTCATTATTACAACAGCACTGTATATACCTGTCTCTGAGTAAAGGAAAAAAAAAATAAAGACTTTAATCCAAAGTTTGGACAGCAGATGGACTTCTCAGAACTTTGCAAACATAATAATTGTTTTAACCCTTCTTTAAAACCAGTCTTCAAAGATCTGTTGATGAAAATTGCAATGTCAAATTCCATTGTCAGGACCTGTTCCTTATTTATCATTAGCAGAGAGTATAATACAACTTTCAAATGTGAACAATCTTAAAATCTAGCTTGTCTTTCTGCTAAAATGTTAAGTGTATTTATAGTAAAAGAGAAAAAAGACTGTCATTTCCTTATGAGTTTGTGTAACATCCTCCTTCTCTGGATAACTTTACTGTAATTGGACTTCTTTTCCTCTTGCACATCTTCGTAAGTTGAATGTCCATTCAGATCAGGGCCATGAAAAATATAGGTCCTGAATAAAAGTTTTGTTTACTGGTGTGAGCATTTTTTTTTTTAGTACCAGACTGTCTCTGGTACTTCCTTAATTTGAACATTAGGAATTAAAAAACAAGTAGGTGATAAACAGAGTAGGAAAGGGAGCTTTGGATTCATGCACCTATTTCTTGCAAATACAAATTAGTGTCCACAATCCTTTAAAAATGAGCAGTGGTAACACCCTGAACTTCAGTACCTAATGAGTATTAGTGATATGGCATTGGACACAGATGTGGAAGTTGTTTTAGAAAGACTAATTGCTAAATTGTGTGTATTTTATTGAACCCTTTGGAAAGAATGAAGACAAACGCTAAACAGTGCAAGCATGGAATTGATCTCCAGTGGTCATGGGTCTAATTGGAAATTGAGTTGAGATAGCAATTTGAACTGTTTGGAGTTGTTGCCTTACTTTTTAATATGTATTTATAAAGTGTTCCAGCAAAAGAGGATGTAGCCTCTAAGAAACATACTATAGTGTTTTTGTGGTTCTAGTACTATTACTTATCGCAGTACCAGCCCTATGGTCTTAGCTGGAAAGGATTCTGGATAATATACTTCTGCATTCTCATCTGGATGCTCATTCCTAACTACTGTATTTGTTACCAAAAGTGGTTCTACAAATGCTACTGAAAAAAATTCTGGAAATCCTAATGTTCTGAGTATTAATAATAAAGTTTAAAATGCTTTTATATCAAAGGTGCATTGTGACCAAATTGTTTAAAACAAAAGAAAAAAAATACAAAAACAAAGAAGAGGGCTGTATTATAAGTATACATTATTGGCTATCTGCTTTGTATTTGAAAGTGGAATCTTACATCTTTGGTAGGTAAAATGCTGATAAGACTTATGTACAGTATATATTTAGCTAATGCAGTTGCATTATTCTATACCAAAAGGTATGTGTTTCAGGATTTTTCTCCAGGATGCTTTTGAACTGTTATAGACATATGAAAACAGTGAATTGATAATCCTAAACCATCAATCCAGCAGTATTTACAGTATAAAACTGAATTGGTGTTCATGAGTCTTTGTGATAGTTGCAAACATGAATTTATGACCTGTTACCATTGATAGAAATACAGTATAAATAACAAGCTTGTATATTTTTCCTCCTACCATTTAAATATACAGTAGGATTTGAGGTTTTCTTGTTTTCAGACACGGAAAAAAGTGGTAAAAGAGAATTCCCTCCTAGACTACTGACTGTTTCAGGATTATCAGGTCACAGTTTGTACTCCTAGGTCTGCGCACACAAATGTTGTAAGCTCAATGATTTTGTAAAAAGTTGACACTGTTAATTCTGGGGAAAAAAAAGAAAAAAGTGGAACTAGTCATATGCAACACCAAACACAACCTGGTTTAATGGGATTAAGATGAGCTTCTTTTAAGAACATTGACTGGGACGCAATGTAAATTAGGCAGTTACTGTCATAGTTGAAACATTTTATTTTAAAGTGCTGAAGCAAAGGTGCAAGCTGAAATACTGAAGATTAAATAAATTTATAACAAATTATCCCTTAGCCCATTGATTTTGACAGTCTTTTATTTCTGTTACAAAAAAGAAATATTTACTAATGTGATTTCTGTGTGAAATGATCATGCTTTCCAGGAGAGTGGACTTAAACTCATGCTCAAAGACTATATGCCATTGCGAAAAACTGAGATAGAATGGAGGAGAAAAGATTAATGTTTTCCACCTGGTAGAATAAAACACAACAATGTGAAAATAGAAAAAGCACCTTGTCCTGTACTTAGAGTTTAGGTGAGTGTTGTTTGTTCCTAACTGTTTTCAGTTTTCACATGACATTCTGCTATTGATCATACAAAACGACGAGAACCTGATGGGTTGCAATATTTTGTTACCTCTGATGTTACCTCTGATGTGGGGAGAGTGGGGTGTATCTTAAAGTTTATAGATGATTTATCACTTCCGAGAAGGAATGTTTCTTTCAAGTGAATGAGATGATGTGATATTAGTCACTTGACTCTAAAAGGCTGATACTGACATTAGGTTGCACTGTGTGATGCACGTGAAGAAGCACTTGCTGCAATGATACGACCGTACCCCCGGGATCCACTGTTTGCCGCAATCCAAATGCGCTGTCCTGCCGCTCTGCAGAGCTCCCTTTCCTAGTGGTTGGAGTTGTAGGCAAAGAAGAAGGCAGCGTATGGGCCCAAGTGTGATCAGTGTGTCTATCTTAATTATGCTTTCTTTTGCTTCTTGAGTTCCAGAAACTACCTTTATTTGTGTAAATGTCTTTATTAACTGCTTGTACAGCAGTTGTTGGGTGGTTGCTCGTGTCCTGTACCATATTGGTTTCAGGAGAAAGGATTGAATACTCTCTGGTAAAAGGAAAGAGTTGTGTTTTTGATACTAGGGCATTGCAACAGGTCATGGGGATATAACAACTCCAAAAGTAAAGTTCCTCTCATATACTTTAAATTAAGCACACATTGCTTTCTTCATCTTGCAAGTCTCCCTTACTGTTTTCCTCACATTGCTTTTGAGTGGTTTTTGTTTCTCTTCCAAGGTTGGAATGCTTTAAATAAAAGCGTTCTCATGCCATTGGAGCATTCACTAGCAGGCTTATAGTAAATTTAATCTTGGTTTTGTTAGCATAAATAAAAGGATTTAATTTATTTTTTTTTTATTCCCTCCTATATATGGAAAAATCGAGGGTGTTAGAGCCAAGAATTGCTTGAGTAAGAAATGCAGCAGCTGTACTTACATTATACATCCTAAGTACAGCCTCAGGCTCTCTCACTCTATGGAAAGGAAAATATATTAGGAGCTTTGAAAACCTCTTTGTTGTTTTGTGAGGAGGGGGAAAGATTAGATTTTTCTCCCCCCCAAGTAAAACTGATATAATTTGCTTTTAGTTCTGTCTTGGAAAACAAAGATGGTCTTTTCTCTTACTTGTGTAACAATAGCATCACAAAGCAGTTGCCCTAAAAAAAGAAGAAAGATTACAGTGTGCAAGATGGAAGAATGTCTTTCTTTACATGTGGCTTCTTTAGTTTGGCTCACCTGCTTCCCTTAGCAGTTCTGAAGTGAGCCATGAATTAGTTTTTCTAGTTGGTATGTGCAGCAGATTTTGTATAGCCCAAATTTTTGTTGTGAAGTCTATGATACAGTATCTTGAAACAGAATGGAACTACTTTTGATTGAAAACTTTTATCCGAGTGTTGCTTCCCATCCACAGAAGCATACACTTTTTATCATGACCTCTCTGAATACAAGTTTTTATTTGGATCACTTACTGTAAATATGTTGTATTCATAACCTCATGTAACGATGAGGAGTTTTCAAATATAAATAGTACTGATACATTTCTTGTTGTTGTCCTATTTTTGACTGTAGTATAGCGAATGACCTGTCATGCTTTTTGTTTAAAGGTTAGCATTAGATCCATAGATCTTAATATTTTAGCATTTCATTGTTTAAGCAGGAGAGGGCAGCAAAAGTTAATTTTTTTCCCCATAGGAATGCTCTGGTCCCTTACTGTTTTTAAACTTAGATGCATTTAACTATCTGTGGGTAGGGGAAAAAAATGAAACATTTTTTATATATATTAAAAGGTGCGTATGAAAATATATAGACTGGTCCAACCAGACTGTGAAAAATGTCTTCTGCTCTACATCAAAGTAATAATAAAAGAAAAATAACTTCCACCTCTGGATAAAGTACAAGCAGGTCTTAAGCTCTTGGATTTAAATGTCACTCTTTGGAAACAGTTTACTTTCTTAAAAATGGTATCAAAGAAACTCTTAACTCAATGGTGCTCCCAGCTATAAATGTGTAATCTTCCTCTTTTGCACATGCTCAAGAGGCTCTGTACTGTGGGTGCATCTAAATAAAGAAGCAATGAAGTGTTTTCCAGGTGCTTGACTTTTTTTTCCACCTTCTCCCATCTAAACTTCATGTACCTTTTTAGCTGTGAACGTCCAGCAATCGGATATCCATTCGCATGTGTGAAATGTAAGAACACTTGTCTAAGAAAAAAACAAAAACCAAAACCCAAACAATGAGGTGGTGATTTCAGTTTGTGCCAGAATTACCATAGTAAATGCTCAATTTTCATTGTTGTGTTTTTGGTTTGTTTTTTTTAGAGGTCCTCTCATGATGGTGTGCTCTGCACGCAGCCATGCCTGGGGAGGGAGTTAAAGTGGATACACAAAAGAGGCACTAGAGCCACACAGTGTTCTTTGTAAACACTTTTTGAGCCTTACACTTGAAGCTGGTGAGGGAACCTGCTTTTCTATAGCATCGTTCTACTTTTCCAGTTCTCATGCTACTCTGCCTTGCAGTTTGGAAGTGAAGAGAAAAGTTTAAGGTGGTAATGTATGTGGGAAACAGCCATGGATAGAGCCTGGTAAGGGGTGCTGCTGGTGAGTGGCTTTAGCAGAAGCAGAGTAGATAAGGATGCTGCAATAAAACTGGAGGCAAGACTTAATAAACATCTACTTCCAATTTTAAAATACCAGTTTACTAACTGAAAATTATTCCATTCTTAAAAGCTCTTTCCATTTTGATTTTTGGGGATTTTTTTTTGTTGGTTGTTTTTTTTTTCTGAATTGCATTTTCAGCAGTTGGATCTTGCATGCCTTTGTTAGAAGAGCTCATTATCACAAGTCTCTTTAAATACTTGTAAGACAATATTCAGATTGTTTAACAACCTCTTGTCTCTTTCTTCTTGCAAGGCAAGTATTTTCCAAAGAAGTACATGAAGTGAGTTGCCCTTCAGAGTAGAAGTTGCCTTCAGTACTTGCAAATTAGAGAACAACCTGTAAAAGATTGAAATTAAAAAAAATTACTTTTCCTACTCTTGGTAATTATAATTATTTTGCTAATTTTTCATTTTTGTCTTTCCTTCTCAGGAATCTTTTGTTTTCTCATATAAGAGAGCACCTAGTTTCTCTTAACATTAAGTTTGGACCCGAGGTAAAAAGTCAGTGGCGTACAAAAAGCAGATTTGTGTGCAGGTAAAGGCTATTCCCAAGTCTGGGTTTGATTATTGCTTAAATTTATGGTAAAGCAATAGCTTGGGTATTAAAAAAGAGTGATACAAGGGCTGGCTGGCACTGTGAGTTCAGAGCTATCTGTGGTTTTAAAGATTAAATGCTGAAGACAAAGAGAATATCCTGAATTTGTTAGTAAATACCTTGAAAGGAAGTGTACAAACACACTGAGTAGTGACTGTAGGCTTTGCTAGAAGTCCCCATCATATGAAAAATTGTCATACTCAAACCTTTATCTTTTACTATTTTTCTGATGTTTTGGGGGGGGATGTTTTTTGGGGGGTTGTTCCCCCCCCCATTCATTTTGTCTATTCAGTACTTTGTGAAATCACTGACGGTGTGAGAAGTTAGGGATCTCTCAGGAAGGATGGAAATTTTGTAATACATTTGAAGAAATGCATATTTTGTATTGCTGGACAGTGGCTCATACCTTTGATACACACTTAAAAATGTCTGAGAACTTGCCTTGCATTATCCCTGAATCTGGGAAGGTATTCCAAAGAAAGAGTGAGAAGAGGTATTCTACACAGCTTCTGAACTTTGTTTTCAAGATTCTTACTTTGTTAACATCTGGGACAAGATTTTGCTTGTTTATAAAGCTTCTGCACCGCAGTGACAAGAAAAAGCAGGAACCCAAGAGGCTACATGTCTAGAGCATCTGGCTAGTGGAGTAGTGAGCTAAGGATGTCCATGCTCACCTGACAGCCACAGCAGAAAGAAGCTCAAGCAAAATTGTCCCAACAGCAAGGAAGGAAAGATGTTGTGTTTGTACAATGGTGTGTGTCTAGATCTCCAGCAGCAAAAGGCAGAACTTGCATGCAAAGCTTTTTGAACTGAGCAGCCTCAGGTCAATTCTGAATCTTCAACTTCTGTTGAAGCAGACATGGTTTAGCTGGTTAAACAAATTGGTCAAAAAGTCCAGCTCAATTTTGTATATCTTTTAATATTAATACTGCAAATGTACTGAGTAGATGTACAACTTCTGGTTCTCTGTCATCCTTGGGTCTATGATTCCTATGCTTTTCTAGGTGTTACGTTGGCTATGTAGATGATATGCATCTATGCATCAGTGTTGTATGGTCTTCTGTTTCAGGCATCTTGGAGGCAGCAAGCTAAAGTCTGCAGTTGGCAGCTCTCAGGGTAAACTGAAACTTGACAAAACACACTCTTGATTTCTGGAGCAAGGAAAAGCAGAATTCAGAGAGTGGTAATTAGTTCATTAGTCCACAGACTATTTCACAAACACAAAGGGACATTATTACTATTTGCTGTCCGTGACACTTACCAGACAGTAATTGTCATGCTTGGTGATAATGGACTAGATTTCAAATGTCAGTTCTGGTCAGACAAAAATGAGTCTCAGGGATACTGAGGAAAGAGTATTTCCTGCTGTATGTAGTGTGGTGCCCTACACCACACCCCCCACCTTTCTCCTTGAGCTGCTGAGTGATGCCTCCTGCTCCTGCAAATACAAGCATGAAGGCTTGCAATGGACTGAATTTAAGCAAAATTTATTGTTCTATTCAGAATTGTCATTAGGAGGGTTAGGATGGGTGATGATGGACCAGTGGGTAAATTTGAGCTTTACCCAAGCAAGTGCCTTTCCATGTGGTTAGCTAAAGAACTGGGATTTTTTTTTCAGAGGTCCTGTGGAGCCTTGTGTTCTCACTGGTCCTGGCAATGTAGCTACTTTAGCAGAAATTGTGTTGAAGCATTTTTTTCAGACAAAATTCTATTTCTATAATGACCTTCAATCTTTTAAATCTCTCTAAAATTTCCAATGAGAATCATTAAAAGGCCTCTATCATGGCTGTCTATTTGGTTATTCTGAGTTTGTTGGTAAAGTACTTTAAAAACTTCGAACTCTAAATTTGCTTCGATATTTGGAAGTGCTTCTGCCATAAGTGCAGCAGAACATCTAAAGATATAGGAGACAAAGGCTTTGTTTTGACACCCTAATATAAGATCACCCAGGGAATGATTTTTTTTTTCTTTCCCCTCCCCCCCCATTTCTGTGTTCTCTTGCTCTAAGCTAATTCAGCTGATGGTAAACTTGAATATTTGCAACACAGAAGCCAAAAGAGAGTAAAAGGAGCTGATTTCTAGAGCTTCCCTTCAAATAAGGTCCATATAAGTCCCCCTAACAGCACAACCTTCTGTGCTCCTCTCTCATACCCTCATCTGTGCATGGAAATTTGTGTCCAGTTATCCCCCAAAGCTCCTAGAGATATAATGCCTTAATTTAGGGTTATCTTTGATCAGTATCTGCAAGATGAGATCCTCAAAGACTCTGTAAGTCTTTTTGACTCTTCTGCTAATACAGTTTAGACAGGCCAAGCATGTGTGAGAATTCTTGCTGGGCTGAAGGATTTTTGTCAGACCTGGGGAGAGCAGAAGTGGTTACTTTTCCCATGGCATTTTAGACCACCAACTTTCAACTTCTTTCACTTCTTTTTTTTTCCCTGAGTTTGCATCTCTGTCTCTTTTTTGTTTGTTTGGGTTTTTTTTGTTGCAAAGAGTGGATGTTAGTAACTCTCTATGCGGTCCAAATGCACTTTAGCAACCAAGCTCAAGCAGTTCCAGGAGCAGCAGAACTACTAACACTTGACTTCCCCTGTCTCTCCTGTACAGCTTTGTAGACATGGCTTGCAAGAGCCATGCCTGAGACACTGACTTCTCTGCCATTTGCCTGAACTTAGCTGGGATAGAAGCTGTGGAGAGGAGAACTGCCAGCAGTCAGGTGCACGTGGCATGGTAACACAACATTTATTTCCTTAGGAAACTTCACCATGAAGGGATATTAGGCTCTGTGCCTGGATGATGAGAAGAGTTATTCCAGCAGCAGCCCCCTGGTTTCTATTAAGTGCTTTGGACTTGACCAACCCAAGAAGAGGCCCTAGCATTCAGATGCAGAAGGCCACCATCTCACAGCAGCTAACAGGTATATACAAAGTCTACCCTTTAGTTTATCAGTTTAGTGCCTAGGAAAAGAGATTAACTAAATTAGTTAGACTGTTAAGAGACACCCACCCACCCTTTTTTACTCTCCTTTTAATCAAGGATAATTTATATCCTTGCTAAATGCACCATCATTAAACTACTTTCTCTTCTCCTGTTATAAATTACCAAACCAGTTTCAAATCATTAGCAGTAAAATGTATGCAGCATATAACTTAATGGAACAATATCCAACCTATTATTGGGATTTGAAATCTAGTAATTAAATGTAAATGCTTGATTCATTGTCTAGGAAAACAGAACCTATAAATGAGGCATTTAATGTCATACTGCTATTAGGGGTTTTTTTTGATGGGGCTTCAATTAGTCACTGACTTAGAATTTCCTGTTTTGTTTGCATCATTATTGCAGCAAGGAGTGTGAGCATGAAATCCAGGTCCTGCAATAATAAATAAAACTCACATGTCCAATGTTTAAGCTTTGTTTCTGCATAAGCTTGATTTCATGGGATGACTGTTTGACCTGCCTTCATTCATTACGGTAGGATAGGTGCAAAGCAGAACTGGGATAAGCATTATATCTCAGTGCTTTATTGAAGTGAACAGGAAGACAAAAAAAAAACAGATGAAAGGGAAGCATTTTTCTTACAATGATCTTTTTCAGTAGCCAGGATGTGCAAAATACACATAAGGCTTAGGAGCAATGATTTCAAGCTTGCTATGGAAATGCTGGCAGTCAATTAAAATTGTGTGACCGTACTTCCATACTGGCTTGTCTTTGTCTGTGCTGCCTGACTTGGCAGTGGTTGAAGTCCCCAAAACACAGCTTTGAAATGTATTTTCCTTTACTGTGACCTTGAATTGTTTTACGTGTGTTCACATTCTGTCATTTCCATCCATTATCCTCATCAGTTTCTTCATGCTAATACATTTTCCAAATAACATCTTACTGTCTGGAAATGTTACTTTGCAGAGTTGGGGTAGTTATATTTTTGCCTGCCAAAAGAAGACTGGGCAGGTGAGAGGAAGAGATAGATTTCTTGCATCCCTGTACCTGCAGGATGTGAGTGTGAGCGATGCAGGGAGGACATATCTACTCTATGGGTATGTTTCCTCCATGCTTCAGGTCCTGGGGAGAAAGGGCTGTGCGGTAACGTTCACCTGCTCCCCCTGAGCTCCCCAATCTTTAGACTTTCCATCCTACAACACACTTCCTTGAGTGTCTTAGTGACTGGACACCTCCTGATCCCTGCTTGCCCCAACCTGACGTGTGCTTTCTCTTATTCACAGCTTTCCTTTTCTTCCACTTACCAGAGACCATCTCTTTGACAACATATTCCACTCTTTGACAACATGACCCTTACTCCTTATTGCCAAATCCACTGCAACCCCAAACTACTGGTCTCTTACCTGGAACCAATCTAGGGGTCAATCATTTTATCTGAACCTGCTCCTCCTGCTCTCCAGAGCTCATACCCTCACTTCCCACCCTTCTGTGGTATCCCCTGGCAGGTCAAGTCGTGCCTCTCACCTGGCTCTTCTAGAAGCAAGATAACATCTCCTCTGCTAACAGGAAGATGTGAAAGATCTGGATGTAGCAGGTCAGTAATGATCCCAAACCAGTTGTATGTTTAGAGGAGAGGATATGTAAAAAAAAAAAGGTGTGTGTTAGTGCAGAACAGAGTTTGTTCCACTGCAGAAGGAGATTCTGCTTTAATCTCAAAAATAAACCCCGTGTTTTTCTATCCGTGGTGAAGTTTAAAAAAGAACAAGAATATGTTATTATTTTTACCTCGAGTGCACTCGTACTTGCTTGAATGATGGAGGTTTTTTTCCCTTCTAAGTACAGAAACATGATGAGACAGATTAAGTACAGTTCTTCTGTAAACTGCAGGACTTAATTCTCTTCCTGCCTGAGTCAATGATGGAAGTCTCACTGCTGTCACCAAAAGTAAAATAACTGTGAGGAGATTGGACAAATCTGCTGTGTCTACATGGGAAACTAACAGGAGTGATGTGGACTCATTTCCTCTTCCTGCAGTAGATTTAGCCTATTAATATCATCCACTATTGTGTGTATATTAGCTGGGTGACCTCTAGAAAGCTTTTATGAATGTAAGCCTCAGAGAGAATATGTGATCCTGGTTTGCTTCCTGCCTGTCTTCCAATGATACACCCATCAGCTCCAGGGAAAGACTGAGTAAATTTATGCTACATTATTTGTGAACGGTACCTGAGCATACAGTTAAACACTTAAGCACATACAATAAGCCCCAACCCCTTGATGTTAAGTAGAGACAGGTTCTCTGAGGCTGTCTAGACACAATGTCTGCATACAAAAGAATTTGGTTATGAACAGGGCAGCATTGTTCAAAAGATGATTATTCTGCTACTGTGGAAATGGAAAGGAATTTTTTTTTTGCTTTCAAGAGCGGGGAGCTACCCTCTCCTGGTGCAGTTGTCATTTCATGATCAGTGTTACTAAGATATTTCTTTGCTCCTCTGAGACTATCCATTATTATTATTACCTCAAATATTCTATCTCAAAAAAACCTACTTACCTAGTGTCTGCTGTGAGAAAAAGTGGAAATGAAGCCATNTGGCCACGCTTCTTTTGATGCAGCCCAGGATGCGATTAGCCTTCTGGGCTGCCAGTGTGCACTGTTTGCTCATGGCGAGCTTCTTGTCCACCAGCACTCCCAAGTCCTTTTCTGCAGGGCTGCTCTCTATCATCTCATCCCCTAGCCTGTACTGATAGTGGGGATTGTTCCAACCCAGGTGTAGGACCCTGCACTTGGTCTTGTTGAAGCTCATGAGGTTCACCTGGGCCCTGTCTTTGTCTGGAGAATACCAAATGCATACAGGAGAGGTATTTTCTATAGTAAACATCAGTACAATGCTGAGGAGCATGGTGCTGACTGTCTCTTTTGGCACTGTGTGATGGAAGTGGACTGATGTTTTGTAGACCGTGGAAGAAGGTAGCTTGCATGAAGTGTGCTTCTCTGACCTGCACCTGTAGAGCAAAAAGGGATACTGGGGAAAAATGTTGGTTTGGAAAGGAGTTTTGTAATTGGGAGTGCTACAATGAGGTGAAAACAAAGACCAGACAAAATCTGTTCCAACATTTATCTTCCTTCAGGGATGATCAGATATTTAAGAAATTAGAGAAACAAGTTATTGTTGAATAGATCAAATCTATCTATGTACAGGGAAACGGTTTACTCCAGTGTCCCAGGGCAGGGTTGTCATAGCCATGTCAGTCAAAGCTGAGCCTGGATCTCTTTCTCTGACTGCCTGGGCTGTTTGAGTGGCTGGACACTGAAGTTTTGGCTAGCAGTGGATAAGGACTTTGCTGATGCAAAGTTAGTGCATCAGATATCTCCCTATCAGTAGCCTCAATTAAATGTCATGCTATATGAGAGGAATTTTGAGGGAAGGGCACCCTGAGAAGTTTCCTGTCCTTCCCCAGTCTTCGTAGGTGTGTGACTTCTTTAAGCTGGCCTGTGTATGTGAGTTAGAGAGGTTGAGGTCCTTCTCTTCAGTGCTGAAGACAGGGTAACAGATAAAGCAGGGAGTTGTACTTAGTGCTTCCAGCCATTTCCTAACTGCCATGTGCCAAACAGGTTTGACAAAGGAGAGATTCTGAATAAAACCATGTCTTGACGAAATGCCACAAGCCTCCTTTAGGCTTTTCAGTGCTCAGTGGCTTCAGTGATAAAAACCTCTTGCTGTTGATTCCTGTGACATGGAAAGTCCTCCTCATTCCAGAGTTACCCTTGGGTCAGCCAGGATAGCTGAGTGGGCAAAATCTTTGCTGCTCAGCCTAGAGCCACTGCCCCTTTCTTGTGTGTTAGAAGGAGATTTGGGAAACCTTTGCCTCAAACGGAAACCCTGCATGGCCACAGACCTACACATGTAATCCAACAGCCTAAATGGGGGAAAAGAGCAGATTGGGCAGTTTTATTCAACCTGTCAACACCATGGCTCCTTAGATTAAAAAAAAAAAAAATTAGGTGCTTTCTCAGTTGGAAGGAACTCTGATATACAGAAGCTGTCACTGTCACCAAGACACACTGCTAGTTCCATCACAGTTCTCCATCCTGCACACGCACCCAAAGCAGGAAAATTGGTAACTGTTGGACTGTGGCCCTTGGGACTGTACTAGTACCTATGGCTTTTCAGCACCCTGGGACCAATATCTGTGGGATGCATTTTCTAGAAGGAGTATAGACCAGTGTAATTTTCCCTTTTTCAGTATCAGTAGAGGTTTCACCATTGCTAAATCTTGTGAACTTAATCTATAGTGTGCATTGCTCTTGGGTGATGCTAAAGGGCCATGGGTTCAGAAATTCTGTTCCATACAACTGGAGGCTGCAGGGCATCTGGTCCCTTCATACAGTTACTAATTAAAGAGGCAAATCTTTACTTTTTATTTTTTAGCCTTCTATTTACAGTAAAACTCCTTATTTTATTATCTTTCTAGTTTAATCTGTGAGTCATTTGTAATGCGTTTAAAGCAACATCTGTATGTTGTATTCTTTACATATCAGAGGGATTCAGAGTCTTTCAGTATTTCACGTTGAGTGGGAATCCCTGGGGTACATTTTGGCACACTGCTCTGAAAACATACCTTTCAGTCATTTCACTGCTGGGTTTCAACTTAAATGGCTGATCAAGGTTTTAAATAGCTGGATTTCAGCGTCTGTTTGCCACATGCCAGCTGCCAGCAAAGCAAGAAACTGTTATACTGGGCCATTATTTACATATTTGACCTTTGAGCACAAAAGGATAGAGCAGACATTGTCAGAATTAAATACAGTATAAAGCCCTGTGAGGTATGAAACTTGTCCTGGTTAGACTGTCAGGTCTTTGTGAATTAATCTCTGCTTGAAAGTGTCTTTAAATGACAAAAGCATTTTGTTTTTATCAGGATTTATCTGTCTAATCTAATTAAAGTAGACATAGTTTACAAAGAGTGCTGAATGTAAAGCATGCTTGAAGAAAAGCAGAGGTGTGTACCAATAGCACCATGAAATTGAATTTCTGGTACTCTCTCAGTTAATCTGTATCAGTTAATCCATTATGCTGAGGAGTACAGGCTCTGACTTGAACTTTCAGCTCAGGTATGAAATTGTTACTGCTGTGATATCAGAGTTTGTAAATAAATTATAAATTATAGTGAGTGATGTCTTCCCAAAGGCAGAGAGCTGTTCCTCTCTGGAGCAGAGCTGTGTTTCAGAAAGCCTTGTAGGAATCAAGGTATTTCCATGGTCAGGACACTTGTTTGTGCTCTGCCAGATTTGGCATTTCAGAGGTCATGGCACGTGTGACAGCACGGATGATTTGCTTTGCAATGGTGTGTCTGCTGTTTGCTTGGTTTATAGGAGTAGGTTTGAGATGGATTGTGGCTGGGAGATGATGTTCAGGATTACTTTATGATAGTTGTAAGAAAGGGAGATCTATATGTGCTCTCAGCATGGCCCCCATGTTTGTCTTTCACAAAGAACATACTTGGCTATTTCCAGCTGTGTTACAGCAGTTAAAACACAGAACCCTGCAGAAAGGACATGAGCATGACTGCAGTGAGACAGAGTCATGTAGCTGAGGCAGTGGTGCCCATAAATGAAAGGAGGAGCTTTGTCATCTCTCACTTTTCTCATCTTCCTTCCCTGATAATTATTCAGTTGCTGACAAGTTGGTCACCCAAGTTAGATAGCAGCAAACTGGCAAACCTAAGGTCACCTAAGCTGTCTTTGTATGGTTGTAGAATTTGTTTCTCAGAGGCCTGCTAGAACCTATTTTTCCATATGACCTTATGTGTCTGTGAGATCTGCTGATCCTGTGACAGAGATGACTCTGCACTCACTAGAAGCTTGTTAAAATCATTGGGAATGGGGTGATGAACTTAAACTGGAAATAGTCTGAGGACTCGAATTGTTGACTGATATCCACGTTTCTCCAGAGGGTAAAAAGAGTTCAGCCTGCAAGATTTGGTTCTGTCTGATGCTGAAACTTCATGCCTTTTGCTGTCTGGGTCTATGCTGTGCCAAGGTTTGGTTTGGCCAAGTGCCTCTCTGGGCTTTGGGACTCTTGTCACATTTCTTTTCCTGGCTTGATTTTGATTAATGCAATAGTTCTATGAGTTTATTCTAACAGGATAACAGGATTCACAGGAAGAGACAGTAGCTTTGTTTTGGAGATTTCATTTTCAGTTTTATCTAATCTGTAAACTTCACTCATCACCAAGGCAATGCTGGAAATGGAGCATTAGCACTGCTAATGATGCTTGTTGAAATGAGGTGTGTGTTTTCCAATGCACTGGACATGAGCAATAACAAAATTAATGAATTAAGATAATGTTATCTTTGAACTTCTGTAGCTTTGATTAAAAGGCTTCATCTTTAACTTCTCAGCCCAGAGAAGGGGATTACTGGAAGTATGTCACTGCCTGCTAGTCTGCTATAAAAGCCTAAAACCTCATTTCAAAAGACTATTAGAGGAAAGCTATGGAATGAAGAAGTGATTTAAGTTGGTTATTGTCAGTCACATATAGTTTACATTGCATCTGTATTTATGGGAGAATATTTTTCATATTGCCATGAACTCAGAGCAGATCTTTATGAAATAATGATTCTGTGACTCTGTGATCCTGTGGTGTGCAATTGAAGAGCTCAGTTCTCACCTACATCAACGTTTAGCCAACTCCATTGCATCTGAATTCTTGAATTACACTGAGCTGAATGTGATCAGCATCATCACCACAAAGCAAAAGTCTCACAGGCAAGAAAATATGGCCACAGCTGAGGATGGTGTAAAGGTAAATATGGTTCTGAAAGCAGCTGTGAAAACTGAGAAGCACATCAACAATAGTGTGCAATATCCACAGTTATTTGGTGCAGGTTTGATAAAGGCAAAAACAAAGTGCAAGAGTAAAATGCTGCAGTGTTTAAAGCATTCCAGATCCTTAAAAATAGAAAATGAAACAGTGCTATCATCTTGGAGTAAATGTCTAAAAAAAGCAGATTGCATATCAGTCTTTTCCCCTTAATTTGTTTTTGTTTTCTGCCAACTCCCATGAGTGTTTATACCAAATTGGACAAAATGATAGTGCTTGGTATTTTGCAGGTATTAGGAGTGTTGTGGATACATGTCCATGTCACTGGTCTCCTGAACACCTCTACCAGGCATCAAAGTGGCTGAGGGAACTGGGGTTGTTTAGTCTGGAGAAGAGGAGGCTCAAAGGGTACCTTCTTGCTCTCTATAACTACCTGAAAGGAGGTGGAAGTTTGCTCCCTTCTCCTGGGTAACCAGTGATAGGACAAGAGGAAATGGCTTCAAGTTGTGCAAGGGGAGATTCAGATTAGATCTTAGGAAGAATTTCTTCACCAAGAGGGTTATCAGGCATTGGGACAGGCTGTTCAGGGAGGTGGTGGAATCATCATAATGATTCTATAACCATAAAGATTCTATGAACTGTTTTGACACACAGGGCCACAGAAGTGCAGATGTCATGTCTCAGTGATCACAGAACAATTTTTTGTTAGAAATGGTTTGAGCAGTTAATGGCTCTCCCCCCTGCATTGCAATGATTTATCAATTGTTTTTGCTTTTCCCCTTTGGATAGCTTCCCTTGACACTAGTTCTGCAGGTGCTGCTCAAGCATTTTCTTAGTTTTCTCCTGAGACAGGAGGAAGGGTTAAAAAGAGAGGAATGCTATGCTTGGAAGCTATCATATAGAGGGTGCCTTTTATTTTCACACCCAACCACATATTGCATTGCCTTCTAGATGCCAGAGGGGAAAAGCCTATGTTCTCTTGGAAAGTTTGCACATCTCTGTGTTGAGGACCCATACACCCATCTTTAGATTATTTGAGGGTATGCTAGTCAACTATGGTCAGTTGTAAATTAAGGTGGTGGCTCTTGTTTTCAGACTGTGGAGGTTTTGTTTGTTTCTTTGTTTTTCTTTGTTTTTAAATTTACACCTTTTCCCCCCAATAGTTTTTTCCCTGCTCTGATCATATAATATATTTGGCATTGGCAAGCCAAGGAGAACATTCCATTTCTCCCTTAATTAGTGATGTTTTATCCTTTACTACTAGGAGCTATGCTTAACAAGTACACAATTGCCTTACTTTCCTAAGGACCATCACGAAGGAGTTCCACAGCCTGGGCTTGGGGTTGTAACTTTGCTATCCTCCTCATCCACTCCAGATAGTGTTTTCTTTTTTTCCTGACATATACTACATATATAATAAACATGTGTATGAGGAGTTTTAGTAAATACATCCAAATTATAATACAAATTCTTTGCTAATATTGTATAAAATCAGGTTATGATCAAAAAGCTGAAGAGCATCTTCAGTTCTGCTGTGGATTTATCTTTATTGGAATTACCTTGGTTTGGGTGCAATAACTGTGTGTTAGAGATGCTCACTACCAATTTTCAGAAGCTCCAGCTCTTATAGTATCTTTAAGGCCTTCAGTACATCTCTCCTGGGTTGAATCCATCATAGCTACAGACCTTTTCCAGGAGAGTTGTGTTATCTCACCAGGGTGGACGTGCCTCAAGAAAACTGTGGATTAGTGCTTTTTCTTCGCTGTTCAGCCTCAACTTTGGACTTCATTTTCCAGGCCTGGATGGAAAAGGAGGAGATGAAGAGTATTTGACAGTTTCCTTGCAATAGCAATGCTAATATGACAGTCTGTGCTGGAGCAGCTGTGATACTGCTGCAGTCAGTGCATTGCTATTTCACACCAATTCACATCTCCTGGGCTAGGTTTTGCAGGTCTGTTCATTGGGCCATTCTGCCAAGATAGGTCATTCCCCAAAGTACTAAGTGTGGCATGATTTACTTCCACAGCAGGCTTGACAAATCCTCTTTTCTGACTTCATTCTTCTCACCCCAAGGTTCCTTCAGGCGCTGCCAGCTTGTGTTGTGTTAAGATCAGGAAGAGAAATGAGCAGAAAGTCTGTTAAAGCAGGAACAGCTTTGTGTGCCTGAGACCTTGAGCCAGGACCAGTGTCCCTTTGTTAGTTAGGAGAGTCCACATTTACCTAATTACTCTCCCAGAATATACTTCCTGATTGCAGCCTTGTGCTTTCTGTAGGCACAATTGGCAGGATTTCTGTCAGAGCATTTCCCTGAGCTTTCCTCGCTTCCTTTGATTTTAATTTACAGATCAGCCATGCCCTCTCAAGGTTAAACCTACTTTATCTGTCCCTTTGCAAACGAATTCTTCACATTCTTCAGAAATTTAGCAAGTGACAGACAGCCCCACTCCAAGATGCAGCAGCTGTGGGGAGGGATTAAAGAATCTTAAGGTATTGTTTGTAATGCTGCTTTTCAGGACACAAAGGTTATCTTTCTTTCAGAAAGAGCAGCAAAGAGTAAACAAGCAACTGAGACAAAGTCTAGTGATAGCTTCTGTAGGGAAAAGTGATTCTGGGGCTAAGTTTTAGTTAGTTCACTGAATTACATCTGGGATACATCTCCCACCTTCCATCTCTTCATCTCCTACCTCATAGTTCACAAACCTGGCTTTATAACTCCTGCTCTAACTTGAAGCCAGCCTCTGTTGTATGCCTTGTATGTATGTGAACTTGGCCAGCAAACCCATGCCACCTTGTTTCCTCCTCCTCCTCTTCCTTCCCTATTACTTTTGAACCTACAGCCACCCTTCACAACACAGGTAAGAGCCACCCTCTAACTCTTGGTTATTTCATACACTTAGACTGACCACAGATTTTACTACCTCTTTGTGTGCTCTCTCTTCTGTCCAGTGCATTAAATATCTCCTGTCCACTCACTGGCTTGACTTGCCTGAATGGCTACCAGTCTCTTCTTGGCCTGCCAGTTGCCTGTGTTGCTCTGTGCAAATACTCAGCATTGTTGTTTCCTTTGGGCTGTCAATTTAGATGACATATTTCTGCCCTTTTCTCCAGTTCAAACTTCTAGTCCATTAACTCCCCATTCCTCACTGTACCTCCTTGCATATTTCTACAGTCTTCCTTCTTCAAAGTCTTGTTTGCACAGTGATGTTACCTCAGATATCTGAGGTCCTCTCACCTCCATACTCTCTTCCAGTGCTTTACTTGCAGAGCATCTCAAGAAGAACATTTGTAAGACCTTCACAAACTGCTTTTCAGTTCCTTCTCCAAACCCAGCAATATAGTTGAAGTCCTTTAGGAACAGGTAAAATGATCTGACATGAAAATGCTTTTTACCCTTTATCTATCTCTCCTCAAAATTTTGTGAGAAATTTCATTTCTGCTAGAAAGACTTACAAATCTGGGGTGAAACCTAGTGGGTTTTGTAATGCTAGATTGAAAAAAAAACAACCAAAAAACCACCCAAAACATGTTTTCAATCTGAAACCAGAAGTTTGGCACCTAATATGAGAAGCAATAATTTTTCATCTGAAAACACAGCATTGGGTTTTTTTTTCCATTTTAAAATAGTGCAGATATATTTTTTTTTAACCTACTCCAAATGCTACACAAAATACAAACCTAATGACTGTCAGTACAGCTTCACTTGTGTGTGAGCTCTCGCCTTTCCTTCCCTCCGCAGTGTTTGTTTCTCTCTCTCTCTCTCTCTGAGTTGTGAATTATCAGGATCCAGAGGGATTGCTCATAGTATCTGGAATACTTTGAGGCTTACTGAAATGTATATAGTCCTCATAGATGGTTAATACTAGGAAAAATACATTAAAGCATGTTTGAAGTTGAGAGGCTCAACATTGAAGGACAAGAATGGAATTAAGCATTACCTACATGGATAAGAATTTGGGTGTTCATGTTAGTTAAACTGGGTAATTTTAATTTTGGAGCTTGATGTGGTGTTGAAGTGAACAGTACCTGGTATTGCTCTGTTTTCCATGCATGGGAAGAGGGGATTGGGAAAGACAGCCTGAAGCCACATCCAAAAAGCAGTGAAGAGCTTATGCACGTCTATGACCTCTTGCCAACTATAGAGCCCTCCATGTTTTAGGCTGAGAGTCCAGAGTTCTTTTAAACAAGAGGTTGTTTTTCGGAAAGCCTCTTGATTGTTGCCAATATACAAGCCATGGGTTGTATATTGGGATCTCTGCCCGCAACAGGTCAGTAAGGATCCAGTTCAGAAGCAAAGCATCCTCCATGCTGGAAGAACCTCCCAGGTACGCACCTGGGAATGGTGCTGTCCTGCCAAGAGCAACCAGAGTCACTGGAATTCCAGTGTAGGCTCTCAGGATTTGTTGAGAAGTCCAAAGCCCTCTCAGGATTTCCTGGAAATTGGTTAGGTTAAGCCCACAAGAACTTGTTAACAACTTATGTTACAAATGGTGGAGCGTTGCAGCAGGCTCCCGTGGCAGTCCTAGGGCAAAAGCCCATGAGATTCATTTGAACTTGGCTGAGGAGCAGACAAGACCACAAGTTCCCAGTACTCATAACCTGATCTAGTTGGGGATGTCCCTGCCCACTGCAGGGGGATTGGACTAGATGACCTCCAGAGGTGCCTTCCAACCCAAACATTCTATGATTCTATAACCCTGACACCTTGATCATTACACTTGATATCTGTGTTCTGCCTGTCCAGAATTCAGAAAAAAAGCCACACAAGCCTGAATGGATGAGTGGATGCACAATGCTATTGAGATATGCTCCCCTGATCAATCTGTTCCTGTCTCCTACTGTGTGTCTCAAGAAGAGAAAAGGCAGGAAGACGGTGGATCTATATATAACTTTTTATTCCAAATAAATCTAAAAGACATAGTAAAAGAAAAAATAGTCAGCTTTTAAATTTACTGAAGGCCAAGTGTACGTGTAGGTGGTATATTTATTAATTAACTTAAAAAAAGAAACCACAAAACAACAACCAAAACCACTCTGCCTGGGAAAAAGCCAACACTCATGCTTCTCACGAGACACGAGTCTAATCCTTCAGACATCAGAGTCTGTCCCCTGAATAGGAAGGATTTTCTAAAGAGAGCATAAATGAGAGTGTGGAAATTGTCTTTTGTTTTACTTTATGAGGTTATTCAGTACAACTGGAGGCAAGAGAACAAGATCTCAGTTAGCTGAAGCCAGTGAATCCAAACTGAATTACACAAACTGAAACTCCAGCACCTGTTTTTCTAATCCATAGAAAAAGAGGGATCTGTCAAACTGCTTCATCTGCCATCTGGCATGTATTTCCTGTACCTGTCTCTAATCTGGGGTTGATTTTTGCTGGCACTTTACCAGAATCAAATAAAGGAAAATTAAGACCAGTATCTCCACTTTTACTTGCTTTCTCTGAAGTCAGGAACTTTTAAACTGTACATTTTAAAAAAGCCATTAAAGATTTCTATCTTTATTTTTGGTCAGTGAAAAATTGCAGAAAAAAGTTTTGTTTTGTTTGGATTTTTTTTTTTGTGGAAAGCTGCTGATACTTACAGATCAGTGGCAAGACTTTTTCTGTTCTCAGCTTCCCTGTGATCTGATTTGAATCTCCTGCTTTTCCCTCCTGCTTTCGATGGGAGAAAAAGGTGTTCAGGACACATGTGGTGATCACGTCTATGGAGGTAATTATAATGCCTCTTCTCAGTATTCCTCCTCCAATGTCCCACCTGAGGGGGTCTTCATTTCAAGCAGTCCATAATAAGTGAGAATACTGGGAATGATCTTAAACATCCCCTCTCCCCAACTTTAGGACTGTTTTAAAATTTTTAGTAAAATATCTGTTCTTTTTCTTTTTCCTCTTTCTTTCCTCTTGCAAAAAAAAAAAAATAATCTTTTTTTTTTTTCTGTTTTGAGTTTTTTGGTTTGGTTTGATTCGGTTGTCCCTTATGTGAATTAATTTTCTGCAGCAGTTGTTTCCCATGTCATGATGGCAATAGGGCAATAGCATGCAATTCCTGCTGCTTTTCTGTGCTTCAGGAGGTTTTTTGCAAAGTCCTGGAGGCTAAGGTTGGAAGGAGAGATTTGTGTCACACCTGGGGACTTATGACTGGAGAATGCCCCACACTTGGCTGCCTTCCTATTTGATGTGCAAAGCTTAGTACTCTCACTGCAGGGTCCAGGGCAAAGTCTTTGTATGGCTGATAATGCTGCTGCATTAGAAGTATGTGGCAAGAGGAGGAGCTGTCAGGAGGGAAAAGGTGAAAAAGAAGAATATTGAGAATGATGGTGTGATTTGGTTGTGCTGGTGTACAGCCAAAGCTAAGTAAAGCTCTGCTGCCATGTATCATCTCTAAAGAGAGGACAGTGGCTCTTGGTTATGCATAATGTCCCAAGGTGTCAATGCAAGTCTTGCTTGACTGTGGACAAAAGAATTACTGCCCTCTTCCACTTTTTATGATCACTGTTTCCTAATTCAGACAGAGAAGGCAAATCTTGAGGGTGAATAATCAGCCTTTTATATGCCAGCTTGTGTGCCTCTGACCAGTGTAATTTACTGATCAGGAAGTATCAGGTCCATGTGGTAGTAAGAAAGCAGCCAAGCAGTGGCTGATCCAAGCTAAAAAGGAAAGTACAGCAAGTGCTCTGTGGATTCCCAGGAGGTGTTAGCATGACTACAAGTCCTGCTGCTGCATCAAATGTAGGCTGTTGATCCTGGAAGTGAAACAAGGATCCTGAACTATGGGTTATTCACCCTGAAAAAGGGAGAGCACCTACATAATAGATCTCATTTGGTGCTGAATGGTTGCCCATTTGCTGGTTTCCGTAGCCCATTCTACAGAAGGCCTGAATACAACCCCCCAGAAATATATATTTGATACTTGTAAACTAACAAACTCTCAGTAATCACTGCTTCATATTTGGTAAGAGATTCATTTACTGGACATAAACAGATGATGTTTTGTTTTGTTTTTCTCTAAAACATTGTAGGATGGAGTTTATTTAAATCAAGGTTTCCTTTGTGTTTTCTATTTTCAGGCTTGAGTTGTATTGCTGTGGTCACCTTTGACAGCATCACCCTGAGGGGTCTGTAATAACCAACACTTGCCCTACCTTCTCTGGATGTACCTGGATGTTGGAATGCTGGGAAATCACTGTCCAGCTGCAAGCTGATAGCAGAGAAAGGACTTGACTTTCCTGAGGTCTCTGCACGAGCTTATGGTTGCATTTCTCTCACCTACTTGTCTCTTATGAACTCACTGACCAGCAAGTTTTTCATAGTACCAAGGTTCCTCAACTTCACTCTGGCCCATGAATCCCTAAAAATTGTGTTTGCATGGGAAAGGCAATGGACAGGGTTTCCAAATTTCCTTTGCACAGTGGTGCTTTTCTGGTGACAGCTGCCCACCTTGTCAAGAGAAGGCTTGCTCTTCTTGCACACTCACACCTCTTCCCCTCATCCCTTGTCCTTGCTTGTACAAAGTAATCAAGTGCAGTTGACAAAAAATCAGGGGTTTATTCACGCAAATATTTGGAAAGTCTTCCTTTAGGGTGTTTGCTCAGGGCATGTGAATTAGAGGGGTAAAGATGATTTCAGAGCCAGGCTCCAATCTCCTCACAAAGGTGTTGCAATTCCACTATGGAATAGAAGATCCATTTTGCCTCAGTGCATGCTCAGCTTTTCACCCCCCACGATACTCCTTTTGTTTCAGGGCTGATGTTATGAAATGATACCCTTTAAGCCAGTAGCTGTTGGAAAGGAGAGGCTTGCTTTACAGTCAATGAATTTGATGCCTTGGGTAGTTCAAGCAAGGATCTGCCTCTCTCTTGCCTTGATTGACAAGACTCTGGCTATAAATTTGAGCAATTAAGCAAGCCAGTGGCAGCTGTTAGGGAGACCTATCGAGTACAAAGCTGACAAAGGTTGCTGTGCAGGTCTCCTGTTGCTCACTCTGACATCCTGAAAACACCATCACCAATTTAAAACAGCAGAAGGAGATCTGACTCCAGCCAGTTAGGTGAGTGTGCTTCTATATTAGCTCAGGCTTATGAGTGAAGCAGCAGGTTTTGCTAAAGTGGCAAAGGTTGGACTAGATGATCTCTCTAGGTCCCTTCCAACCCCTAATCTATACTGTGATACTGTAAAGAATGAATGTTCAATTTGTTCTGAAGTTTGTCTCTCTTGCTCTCAAAAGTCTGCTTTTAAAAATAAGGAATTTTAGCATTTTCTTACCCTGTTGAGGCTTATATATAAGCATATGCTCATTTAATCATGTGTAAAACTATGGGTGTGTGCATGGTGACATATATGAAGCATGTGCTGATCTAAAACTGATTTAGCAAATTTAAAGCATTTGGTTCAACAGGAGCCTAGAGACTCAAACATGAGTCAGGCAAAGGGCAGGTCAAGCTCATTTAACTGAAGTCTATCCAGCTGAGGACACAGCCCAGTGCACACAGGTCCATGTACCCCTTGTAGTAGCCTACTTTCTCAAAGTTAAGTGTCAGGTCTGGAGTTTCTAGGTGGATATTTTTAAATGCAATGCAATTATGTGAAGTATAAAATGGATCTTGTGGCTTAGAGCTACTTTCCAGCTCTCTTTGACAGATAAAGTTTTCCAGAGAGGCTAGTTGCTCTCTTCACTGAGACAGAAAGTCAGCAAGTATAAGAGGGGCTTGGCTGATCCTGGGCTGCTCAGAGGTTATGAGGACTTCAAGCCTCCTCTTGTCACCTTGGCCATGTTCCCCCTTGTCTAACCAGCTCTGTCCACTGGTTTAGCAGCCTTGGTTGGGGTTGAGCTGGGTGGTAGAGCAGTGTGTGCAAGAGGGGCAACCAGCCTCTCTGGCAGCAGCTCTGGGAGCAGACCAGCACAAGTCCAGTGCTCAAGTGTATTGGTAACAGCAACTCCATTAGTTTTGGGAGGTGCTACAAATTCAGGAATGCTGACTAAATCCAAAATTAGGTGCCCGTAAAAATGCTGGTGTTCTATGCACACCTAATCCTGCTGAATGCGTGAAGCTGCAGCTGTGCTGCTTTCCCCCCATGCAGCAAAGCTGGGAATCTGCCACCTCCCATGGGTGTGTATGGCAGACAGATCCCTTCCAGACTGACCCTACCAGTACTGTCAGTATTGTCAGGGACTTCAGCCAACAATGTGTGTGTGCATTGAAAGAACACCCAAAGGTCCACATGGCTATTGGCCTGGTGCAAGGTTGGGGCAACCAAAAAAAGATGGTAGGAAGGCATATGCTGTAAAGTAAACTTGCAATATAGAGATTTCAGTGGGTCTGAGGCACTGCCTGGTGGCTTTGTTTCTTCCAGGGAAACCCCACAGCTCTGCAGAGGAAGTCTGCATGTCACTGCTTTCTGTTACAGACATTTTCACAAGGTCTTTTGGCTTCTGGGAGTAGGTGACCCCTTATTTGTACATCTGCCCATCTCTCATGAGCTGAAGGAGGATGGGGAACAGTGTGTCTGGGGGAAGGAAGGGCTGTCCTAGCTTGAGCGGAGCCGGTGCACTTGCACTTCTTACCTCCTGGGCAGTGCTGGCTCTCCCAACCCTCTGCTTCTCTCCCTTCTGCCTCAGCATGAAGCTCCACTGTGTGATCCTGGGTGTCCTGCTTCTCCTGCCACTGGCTTGCTGCAGCAGTGTGGTCAAGACCTCCGCCATCGACCTGAGGACCTTCATTGGCTGTGCCGTGCGCGAGTTCACCTTCCTGGCCAAGAAACCTGGCTGCAGGGGGCTGCGGGTGACAACGGACGCATGCTGGGGACGCTGTGAGACCTGGGAGGTGAGGCTGTGCCCAGGGCTGAGAGTGGCTGGCTAGTACCAACATCCCTGGGTGGTGCTTCCCCCCTCAAGAAAAGCCCTTGAAAGAAACCCACCAACCATTAAATAGTTTGCAGCTATCTACTGAAGAGGCTAAGGCTGTGGCCCAATCCACAAGCTCCCCATCACCACTGTCAGCAGCAGAGCACTTTGTCTCCATTTGTTTCCTCCCTCCTTCCAGTGCCTCAGAGGGGCATGTACATCATGTGATGATATTAATGAAGCACTTATGTAATACTCTTATTATGCAGGAGAGGAGAGGAGACCATTATTACTTTACTGGAAAATATTCCTTGGAGAGTAAGTTGGAGCTCCCAACTGATGGGTAATATATTTTGTTCCAAAAAGCAAGTCCCAAAGAAAATGTCTGTTTCCAATTTGGCCCTTGTTTAAGTCACAGCCCTGTATAAATGTGAAGTAGTTATGCTTTGGGGGCATGCAAGGGGAGAAAGAAAGAGCATAAGCACATTTACACACGCTTCAGAGAGCAAGTTTCTGACTGTCTTTGCCTTTCTTCTGCCACTGGAAGACTCAAGGGGCCAGTCCCAGTTTAATTTATTCAGGGAAGCCTCGAGTGACTCCAGAGGAATTTTTTTCCACATGAAGACAAGGACTCTGTAAAAGTGACCAGAGGAGGAGCCAGAGTCTGTGTGCCAGCTCTGACTGCCCTTGCACTCTTTGGTGGGATGAGAGGAAAGGCTACTGGTGGCCAGATTTCCCTGGTGAGATGAAGTTCCTTTGAGGGACCTGTTGTCACCTGGTTCCCCCTAGTCCCAAGCTCCTCTGGCAGCACAGACCTTGCAGACTCTCTTACTGTACTGCAATACCACTGGGATGTTGTTAAGCTGAATGCATGTGGTTGTAGGCTCAACAGCTTCTAGAAAGCACCATGAGGTACTTGGATGAGGGGGTTAGGGGATGATATGAGGGAAGGTGTCTGGATATTTTCTTGCTGAAACGTTGCATCTGTTCTTTTCCATGCCATCATTCTTGATTCCCAGGACAGGCTTTTTACACAGCACGGAGGGAAAGAAAGAAAAATATTAAAATGCCTCTTGGCTGTGTTACTTTATGCTGTTTCCCATCTGTGCAAGAGAGAGGTTGACAGTGGTCTCCCACTCCTGTTTGCACTGTCCCTTCTTGGAGACTTTGGAAAATGGGTGCTCCTGTGGAGGAAAACCTCACTTTTCAGCAAAAGCAATGCCACTGTGATACCCTCTGGGAGTGTGGCTGGCAGGGCTTTCAGCTTCCCATCATCTCCTGATGGCTGGGGTCTCTGGCCAAGCTGTTTTTCTCATGAGGAACTGCAGACTTCTGTGCTGACTGCTGTGCTAAGTGCATCTCCCACAGTGTACATTCGTTGGGCTTTGTGGGATGTGCAGCCTGACTGCAAAGCCTGGTCTGGCTGAGAAAAAAGCAGCCATTTGGCACCTGGATGCACCTCTGCTCTTCCTTAGGCAGCTCATGCACATGGAAGGGTTTCCAGCAGAACACATTTTCTTTGGTGGAAAGCAGTCTTTTTGGAAGAAAGCATCTGCTTTTGGCAGACATGTTTGGTTGAAATGCTATTATTCTGCTGAAAACCAGCTTGTTGGATAGGCTTTTGTCTTCTTTCAAGCAGCTTGGATTTAAGCTTTATGCTTTAAACAAACAGAAACATGCACATACACCCACTCTGCTCCATGGCATCGCTCCAAGAGGTAAGTGTTGAAGGACGTAGCCTAATAGTTATTTCTATGGCCCCTTCCACCTGATCCAGTGGCTCTCCTATTTACACTAAATCTCTTTGAGGAAACTGAGACTCCAGATGTTTGTCTTGCTTCTTGCCTGAGGCCAGCATGTCTTCCTCACAGAAACCAGTGCTGGAACCACCTTACATTGAGTCTTACCACCGTGTTTGCACCTACAATGAGACCAAGATGATGACAGTGAAGCTGCCCAAGTGTGCCCCTGATGTGGATCCTTTCTACACCTACCCAGTGGCCATCCGCTGCGACTGTGACATCTGCTCCACTGCCACCACTGAATGTGAGACTGCCTGAACTCTCCTTTCCCAAGTCAGGAGAGGAGGGGCCAAATTCTTCCCTGACTTCACACCCCAGAGAGTGCAAGTTAGTCCAGAATTTGATCTCACCCTGTAATGATCCTAATCTTTGACTTTTCTGGACAGGTGAGGCTCAGTTCCCCTTCTTCTCACACTGTTCAAAGCATTATTGCTGTAGAAACGTAGTGCACAGCCTTACAATAGCAAATCCTGTGGTAAAAGAAATGATGCAGTTTCCCTTCCTTGCAGCCTTTTCACACTGTGTGACCTTTCTTCATGCACGAAGTGCACATGGACAGAATAGCTACTGAGAGGTGGAAAGAGGCCACAAAGATATAACCTCCTCTGTAACAGCCTCTTTATTCACGTTGGGGGTTTTAGCTCCTTCCCAGTAATGTAAATGCAATTACCACCTTACTCCCCACCGTTAATTCTTCTTACCCTGTAATCTGTCAGGAATAACAGTCAAAGAAAAGGCCAATGAAATGGAAATGGGTATCCAAATAGCTACCTTGAAATTAAGGTGAATGCATACTCAGCCCTGACTCAGGAAAGTACTTTAGCTCACGATTAAGTATTTTGCTTAATATTCGTGGACTTTTACAGTTAAGAACATATTTCAGTGATTTGCTTAATTGGAACTATTCTGTTGAAGGAGTTTTGCCTCACAAGAGACAATTCCTTTAAAAAAAGAGAGGAGCACATAAAATCTATAAACCCATAAGTGCCTATCTGTCCATCTGCTTTTGTCCCAGGACAGGAGGGGAATAGCTTTCACATAGAATCAGGGAGATTCTGCAAAGCCCAAGGAGTCTCTCCTGACAATTTCCAGAGTTAGAAGGACCAAACCAAAACACAACAGTTGTGGGCTGCTTTCAGCAGGACCCTGGCTGAGGTGATGGGAAAGAAGGGGCTACAAATGGTGGTTCCATACTTCCCTGCACTGCTCAGTTCCATGGAGATCTGCTCTTCTGAGGGTGCATGCAGAGCTGGGAGGCAGCCAAAACATACTTGCAGGAAAGCTGTGGAGTGGCCAGTAATGTGGCCAACATGGGTGAGACAAGCCCAGCACAGGAAAGAGAGCAGACATGCCAAAGGATAATTCAAACCTCCTCAGACTCACTATTTACAAAGTAGAGGACACCTAGGAGCTGCCACAACAGCCCCCTGGTGACCACAGCCACATAAGTGCCTTTGTCCTCTGGTTCCCACCTGCAGAAGGACAGATGTATGTTTATCCCTCATTTCTCCTCTCAACAAAATGAGAAATCATGTGGAAGTGGGAGAGGCTCAGAACTTATAAAACAGACACCTTCTCAGATAGCCATTAGGAACAAATTACTGCTTCTTAGTATCTTCACCTGCCTTCCTTCCAGTTAAGTGTCTTGTCTTTTGGATGCAGTCACCATTTTCCAGGGATGCACGCTTGAAACTTCCTCAGATGTTCTGTCCTCACTGAGACAGGTTTAATTAACCTGTAATTTATGAGTTGCTGTCTTTTTTTGTTCCTTCTCTGCAGAATTTTAAAAGCTGTGCTGTGGTTGAGTAGGAAGGAGGTGATTTTATCACTCTGTCTTCTGTAATTCTGCATAGAGACCAATATGCCCAACAGCAGCAGTTTTCTGCTGATGGAGGGTTTAACTGCCCTTTAAAGAGTCTTTATGTTTTGTTTCAGATTAAATCTCACATTCCCTCTGATCTTCTTATTGTTCTAACTGGCATCACAATTATCATGGGAAACCTGCAAATTATTTTGTGTCCTTAATAAATCTCAAAGCTGTAATTTGAAAGCAATTTAAAGCAATGTGTGCCTCTTTATGTACGAGCAGGGGTTTCTCATGTAGAATATGTATAAGCTCCTACAAACTGTTTTCCAGAGCTGTGAACACCTGCAAAAGATCTCCTTGATGCTGATGGGAAGTTATTTCCTTCGCTGGGTTTCTCTCATGGAGTCTGGTTGTGCTATAGTCTGAGGATTAGCAATAGGCCTAGAAAGTGGCAAACTTCCTTCCCTTGCAGCCAACAGGAAATATGAGCTGTACCCAGATATGGTGAGACAGTGGAAACCTCAGCAAGTGTTCAGAAGAAAATACTGCAGGGTGTGAAAGAGTTTTGATTGATGCAGAAGCAGCCAGACTAGGGGGTGGAAGAGGAAGAGTGGGAAGGGTGTATTGACTGAAACCAAACACTTCTAGATGGTCTTTTAAGGAGAGCAAAAGCAAATGGAGATGCTGTGGATTTCTGTGTGTGACAAAAATACAGCCCATGCCAAAGTCCACCAACCCCTTTGACTGGTGCACAACCCTCTTTGTCTAGGGCTTCTGGGTTCCCACAAGCAGGCACACAAAAGTGACTTTCAAGGAGCCAACTTCATTCCTGCTGTTGGTAATTGTAAAGGTGTGGCCTTCTTCCAGAGGTTATTACACTATTAGGTCTTCATTCTGTTAAATTCTCATCGTTTTGGCTACTTGTGATTGGGTCTTTTGGCTTTCATACCCCTTATGCTACAGCTGGCATGGTATATCCTGCTCAGAATTTGCAGGCACTCTACATAGGCCACACATTTCAGAGCATGAGAAGCCCCTTCTCAGGCCACCTTCATCTCCTTGGGGGCATTTTAATGCTCTTTTAAAGCCACAGATTTAAATCTCAGTATCTCACCTGTCCGAAGCAGTTAAGCAGCCCTTCTTTGGTACATAAGATTGCAAGGAACATCTGTCACAGAGGCTGTCACATCTCACCTATCTCCCCCATGAAAACCCCTACTACTTTTTGTAGCACATTGGTTGTCCCCTTCACGTGGACACTGACAGCCAGCACCAGACAAAAAAACCTTATAGACTGGAATGTAGACTTGTTAGAAGTGTCTTTTGCCACTGCACATTTAATCTGGCATGACTTTCACTACTTAAAAGCAAGAGGAAGGAAATCTTTATCTCCATTTATAAGGGGAGCTTGATTTATGTAGGAGAGTTTTGTTGCAAAGCAAGGAGTGAGAGAGAAGCTCCTTTGCAAAGTCTTGGTGTTGAACTGTTCACAGCTGTGCAGCCTCAGCTTGAAATACCTGATGTGGTGAAAGGCTTTCTGTAAGAAGGGAGATGGCTACACCTGCCTGCAGGAAGGAGAAGGTATGACTATGCAACTTGGAGGCTGTACTTGGCTCTGTCATAAACAAGCCATGGAGGGGGGCAAATCAGTGGATTTCTTTGAGCCTCAGTTTCCCTTCTGGACACTGGGAGTAATGATACAGCTGATTTATTTTTTTTCCTCCTGGATGTATTTTGGAATGTATAGGCTGTAAGGTCTCTTGTGATGAGTCACTTTTTGCTCTTGGGCCACAACAACCCCAGGCAATGCTACAGGCTTGAGGCAGAGTGGCTGGAAAGTTTCCCAGTGGAAGAGGACCTGAAGGTGTTGCTTGACAGTGGTGGAAGATGAGCCAGCAGTCTGCTTATGTGGCCAAGAAGGCCAACAGCATCTTGGCTTGTATTCAAAAGAGTGTGGCCAGCAGGACTAGGGAAGTGATCATCTTCCTATAATCGGCACTGGTGAGGCTGCACCTTGAGTACTGTGTTCAGTTTAGGGCCCCTGACTACAAGAAAGACATTGAGGTGCTGGAGCATGTCCAAAGAAGAGCAACAAAGCTGATGAAGTGTCTAGAGAAAAAGTCTCATGGGGAGTAGCTGAGGGAACTGGGGTTGTTTAGTATAGAGAAGAGGAAGCTCAGGGGACACCTTCTTGCTCTCTACAGCTACCTGAAAGGAGGTTGTAGCAAGGGGCGGATTGGTCATTGCTCCCACATAACAAGTGATAGGACAAGAGGAAATGGCCTCCAGTTGTGCCAGGGGGGGGTTCAGGTTGGATATTAGGAAAAGATTCTTCACTGAAAGGATTGTCAAACCCTGGAACAGGCTGCCCAGGGAAGTGGTGGAATCACTGTCCCTGAAAGTATTTAAAAGCTGTGTAGTTGTGGTGCTTAATGACATGGTTTAGTGGTGGAGTTGGCAGTGCTGGGTTACCAGCTGGACTCAATGATCTGAAAGGTCTTTTCTGACCTAGCCCATTCTATAATTCCATGATGTCTATATCCTGCACAGCAATCAGTTTCTCAGGTTTGTGGTTGAGCTTTTAACCAAGACAGTGGTAGTCACTGTCATGCAGGGCTTTGATTTTTTTTTCACAGATCTCTCCTGTTATGTGATGGTCACAGAAGTCCACTGGGCCTTGAGGTTCAGCCCCCCTCATTCCCATGCTGTAGTAGGTGTGCCCTGCCAGACTGACAATGTCAGAAATCAGTATAATTGTACTTTGTCTTCAAACCTCAGTTACAGTGAGAGGGAGGGCAGGAAACCTCCCCAGATGAGGGTTTCCTGCACTGACTGGGGGACAGGACAGGCAGTTCCCTCCTGCTTTCATTGTACTCACATGAAAACATAGGAACCACCACCCTGGGCTGGAGCAAGAGGCTGTCTCACCCAGCATCCTGCCACTGACAGTAGCCAGCAGCAGATCCTCAGCAAAATGTGAAAGCATCAGAGTTGTACAGAGGTATCATCCTTCCCCAGCTGTATCCACCTAGCTTTGGCAGGCAGCAGTTTGGGAAGCTTCTGCTAGGGAGGATGCATTCAGCACCTTGGTGTTAGCCCCAGATGTTCAGGTCCTTCAAGCTGCTTCTTTTCAGACAGAGCCTGGCTGTGAAAAGTCTGGTGACTAATACCAGCTTCATGCAGGGGCAGGTAAATCAAACTGTATTCCAGGCCACATGCTGTACCCTCTTCAATTGTCCTGGCTCCTCTGGGGATATACCCATTTATAGCAGCCAGGGATTTGCACTGCAGTGCCTTTTTATTAGGAGTAGATCCTGCCACCATTTGTATTTGCTCTGTGAGTGGGTGCCCTAAGCAGGGGCTGGTTAAGCCTGTTGATGTTCACAAGATGAAGGAACAGGTAAAGTGCCTTTGTCTGGTGAAACTTACTTTAACCCAAAGAGTAATACTCTTTATTTATAGTCTTTATTTGAAGACCAGAGCACCTGGTCAATGGGATTGCTTCTGGTCTTGAAATCAATGGTAATGGGAGGCTGAGTTACAAAATCAGTGGAATATTGGAGCCAGTCATATTCTCAATTCCAGTCCAGCATTTAAGGGCTATCTTTCCTCATGCAAGTTCTTCAGCCCTTCAAGTACTTCACTTTCTCTCCTGACACTCCCTGCCCTGTCTGCTGGACCCAAGGTTACACAGCTTACCACTTTCTTTGCCATCAGCAAGGGTTTGTAGGAGGGTTTTATTATCCATGTGTTAGGTTTGTCAGGGAGTAACAAACTCCCCTCAAAACTCTTAACTCTTAGGCTAATGCTTTTCCTCACTGTTTCACCAAGAAAGCTCCAGTGCTTGCCAGACTGCCACACACTGTCTTCTCTCCAAAACACCTTAAATATTCACTCAATGGAAGAAGAAAATCCTTTTATGTGCTGCGATATTGCAGTGAAGACCACAGACAGAAATGCCAAGAACCCCTTATTAAAACAAAACAAAACAAAACTAGAAGTTTTATCTGAAAGAGAAACCAATGAGCCACCTTAATATTGGTGGAAGATGGGAGACTAAATATCTCCAGGCCAGTCACTGAGGAATACTCTGGGACTGGAGTGAGCTGAAGGCTGATGCCAGCAGGAAGCCAGAGCTGCAGGTCCCATATCTCCACCTTTCTGTGTTTCCAGGCAGCAGAGAATTTGATTAAGCAGCAGTTTCCCAAGAGGAACATGCCTGAGATGAGCAAACCTCTGCAGTGTCACCTCCTGTTTGACTTTCTACAGGAAACACTGGAAGGTGCTGGCAGTTCTGGAACCATCCAGAAGCAGCTCTATATGTTAATATATGTTTTGCCTAGCTAAAATAGTCTATAAGGCATATGTGATCAGCATCTGGGAAAATAAACACAGCATCACACCTTGACATCAAAATGATGCTGTCAAAATACTCAGTAATACATTTATTTTGTTAAAATAAACTATGTACAATAGATGATATTAATGTGCAGTTACACTATACAATAATTACATGTTTAAAAGAGGATAAGCAAAAGAGTACAGAATCATGTGCTGTAAATAGGAAACTAATACTGTTTACATGATTTTTAAACTATGCAAAACACAATTGCTGGAAAGCTAAAAGTCCTTGGTTTGAGATTTTATTGCTTGATAAAAATTCTGAAGATTTGGTTAATCTTTGAAAAAATATATACCACTCAAAAGTCAGGCATAATATTTTGGTACTCATCCTTCGGTTTAACCAGCCCCATAGTCTAGCAATATTGCACACAGCAACTTTTAAGAGAGAAATATTCAGCTACTCACATCAAGTGAAGTAAATCACTCTTTTTCTTAACTTGCTAAGAACTGACTAATGAGTGATAGGTCCTGATTTCTGATGAGGTCATCACAGCTGCTTCATGAACTCAGAATAACTTGTTGCACTGTTAGTTTTTAGTGTTGCAGAAGTACTACACAAAAAGAAAGGAAAGGCATTTTCTTGTCTTTGTGTTCTCAGGGGAGCGGAGAAATACTTGTATTTTACAAGTGCATCAACATCGTAACAGCTTAAACTGGATTCAGCTATCCTTGCACTTAAGGACATTTCACGTCTCTCTTCCTGCTCTTCTCTGCAGCCTTCTTTGAAGCCCTCTCAAGGTGCTGCTGAGCCCCAGGAATCCTGGGATGACTCCACAGAGGCACCTCTGAGCCCTCTCACCAGGCTCATGCCATACATGCTGGGGCAGCAGGGATACTATGTTATGCCTTGCTCTGTAGCAGTTTCCACCTGACAGCCTGGGCTCATCATCTTAGATCACTTCTGCTCATGAATGAAGAAGACTATGCCAGAGTCTTTCCCCTCTCACATGGCTTTATGTTATTGCTTATGAATTATTATTTACAAGTTTGGGCTTATTTACTCCATACTGTTAGGACAATTCAGTAGTGCAGTTAGAGCAGCTGCCTATTTTAGGGAAAAGTGTTGGGAGAGACAATATGACAATCATACTATGGATATGGCTTACACCCAAATGGCTTTGACAGACATCAGACAAAAATTTCTATATGTTATTGGTGCAAATAACTGTTGTGTTAGAAACTGTGGACTGATGAACTCTTTCCTCTGAATTCATCAACCTCTGATCAAAGTCAAAATTCATCAGATTTGATATCAGCAAAAGTTCAAACTGATCTTCAGCAAAACCAAATGCAATATTAAATCTGGCATCCTGAATGGGATGAGATGAAATTAAGTGACAGCAATGAGTGCAATGTCAAACTCAACAAAGATACCAATTTATCTTGAGTGTTACACTATTAATGTAATCATTTTCATCTTCAGCCTCAATAGTGGTTAAAATAAGGAGTTACAAATGTGGTCTCCAAAGCTGAAGCTAAAGACCAGACCAGAAAAGTCTCCAGATGCCTAATTTCTTTCAGCAGCCCACAACCAGCAGCCAAAAAGGTATAATCCAAAGGGATTCTTGAACCTGGCTCAGTGTATCTGTGTGCTCAAAGCTTGGTCAGCCACAATAAAGGGCAGAAAAGGAGGAAGCATAGACTCCCAAATGCTTTCCACATTAGTCATGTGTGGACCCTTTGAAATTTTCCAGTTTCTTCATGAGAATTGAAATGAAGCCAACATACAGCATCTTTGAAAAATCCCACCCTAAAATTATAGCTAGAAAAGGTGCCAAACACTGCATTATGATCTGCACAATCTGGAAGGGGTGGGGATCATGCTCAAAGTTAGTTTTGTTAACATATTTTCAAAGCTAGAGAGATTTTTCACCATTAATGGCAATTCACATGATTTTTGCTTGTTGCTCTGTAATATTGGGGTTTGTGAGCTCGTTTTCTTCTTACAATGAGGTTCGGAATCTTTTTGGTGTTCTGGTAGGATTCCTGGAACAGATTCTAATTCCTGTGTTTCTGAAAGCTTTAACTGAAACAGAGAAAAGAGATATTTTTTTTTCATCCTAATTATAGCTTCCCCTTAACATCTTTAAATGAAATTAAAGTTTTAGGTTTAAACTGACTAACAGTGTCTCTGGGCCCTGATTTTCACAGCTCTTTCCAGAAGCAGGAGCATTGATGTTATTCTATCACATTCATTACTTCTAATCAGTGGTTTTGTCCCAACTTTTAGAAGCAAAGTATTTATATATAAGGTTTTTTTTATAGATGAAGACACCTGGCATCACAAGCCACCAGCAAAAGCAGTGAGAAGCTTCTTCCTGAAGAAAATAAACATTCAAAGTAGAGATTTGTCTTAATTTTTATGTAGAGCTCAAATGTCTCTAGAAGTTATCTGATGCATGGTCACCTCCTGTCACAGCAGATGCTCCTCCAGTCCTATAGAATTGTGAATCAAGACAATGTTCTGTTATTTCTAGATTTATTTTGTTTGTTTGTTTTATGTAGGATAAAACATATTAAAAATCCTCTTTAGTGAAAAGGAGAATAGAGGAGGAAAGGCATGTACTGCCAGATTCCTGCATTTTACCTGTTTATGGAATAAATGGTCCCTGTGCTAACATGAATTTATGTTGATTGCTTTACTGGAGAAGACAAATGTGCTTTTAAACAAGCCTGGCTCAAGACAGACTGGTTCCATTGCAATTTATTCTTAATTCAGGTGAAGTTTCAGTATGGTTAATCAAGAGGTATTTGCTGTGCCACTTGGGAAAAAAAGCTACAGAATAGCTCATGGAGTGGAAGCAATCAGGCATCTTTCACGTCTGAATTAGAGGGACATTTTTGTAAGGATATGGCAGCTAGCATGGTGAAAATACATCTGCTAGACACGTATCATTGGTGTAATTGGCCACTGTGTCACTTACTTTGTATGAAGCTGGCTGTGATGAGGGGAGGCAGCAGTAGAAATTGTTTGCAAAAACTTCTGCAACCTTTTCCAAGCTCTTGTAAAAGGTTCATAGATTGGGTCTCTGGATTGTTGGGAAAGTGTTTTGGATGGGATCTTGACAGCTTGCTGTCAATGGGAAGTGAAGCCTGTGCATCCTTGTCAATGGACAGTCACTGGTAGTGAACTGCTTGTTCCCTGTTACTCTCTATTTGCCACAGTGATTTTCCTACCCTTGGGGTGGGTTTGTAGCCACTTGCTTAGAGTTGTGCTGCAGTAATTGTTTCTAAGGAACTCAAGGCTTAGTTTGTGTAGCAACATGCCTGAGGCTTGTCTCCTTTCCCAACTAATTTCTTGGTTCTTCTCTACCACACTTCCTTAGAGATGGCAGATACCAGATGATGTATGCAGTGTGCAGGGAATGAGAAATCACTGCTTTTTGGGTCACATAGGCCACCAATGCTAGAGCAGCTAGAAGAGTTTTTGTTACATGTTGACTATAATGGCCATGTTCAGCCTCCCTCATTTACATGAGTGATATCATTGGTACTGAATGAGACATGAGGAAGTTTAAGACAATTCTCTTCAGTATGAGGAAAACAGCCAAAATCCATCCCCTTAATAAAAGTATTTGAAATAACTTTATTGCATATTAAGACGCAGTGCTATATCTAAGTCTGTGCTTATTTTGAACTGAAGCAGTGCTTTGAAAGAGAAACAAGGTGAGAAATATCAATGGCAGATGCTGAAATGATCATTTTAATTGTCATGCTGAACTCAGAGTGAATTCTGCTGTTCCCACCTGCAAGAAGATTTGCATCAGGACCAGCGTGCATGGAAGTTGAGGGAAAGATTCACATCATGCCAAATTTAAGGCAATGCAAGGCAAGAGCTTGTAGTTGGTTATTGTTCATCAGCTACATATTAGTGTAACAGTAGATATTTACAGGCCAGAGAGAGAAGGTCCGAGATCATTTGGCACATAAGATGACCAAGTGGAGCTCATCTTGAGAACTGATCCCCACCACCCCTGGAGTATATAAGTCCATGGGACTTATATCTGGTTGAACAAACACTCCTGGATGGACCTATGTGGGGTTAGAGTCTTGTTCCTGCATTCTCCCCAAATTTTCTGCACTCTGAGAGACACAAGACAAACTGTGGAAGTCTTTGTGGGACCTCCTTTGGGTCATGTTGGAAGTAGTGGTCTAGCACAGGATTGTCCTAGTTCCAGTGGCCTGGTGTTTTAACAGTGCTTTGAAGGGCAGAAGAATCTATGGTTTATTTTAATGTGATAACAACTCTCTAATGTCTTGAGACTCTCTCTAATACCTAATACGTCCTTGCAGGAGTTTGCATGAAAACCCTTTGGGAACTCTGAAACTACAACTTCAGGTTAACAGCTCTTGGTAGAATATTAAGGTTTCAGAAGATGCCAGAGGGGATGGGTTTTACAGGATCTAGCAGATTTCTTGTAAGTTGTGAGATGCTTTTGAAATGTTAGCAGACTATTAGCAAAGGCAGCTCTGTCAGGAAAGGTTTTTGACTTCAGTTGCATTAAGAAGATATTGTGAAATACGTTCTTGGAGTGGTTTATAGCCTTCATGACTCTCTTAAGTGTGTTCCTTTAAAGGTGAAATTGGGGTCTGATTTCTAGCTCATCTTACAGTGAGAAACCCATCTCCTTCCACCTGGCAATCCTTTATTGATTTTTCTTTTCTTGTTACTAGGAGTGCTTGAAAATAGCTCAAAGTTTGTATCTGTTGCCTCATGCCTGTGCTTGCACTGTCTGCTGTTTTGATATTTCTGAAAATAAGCTTTGCTGCCTGTTCACACACCATCTGCTGGCTTTTAGAAAAGTTATTAGGTATGACTTGCCAGGTAGTGAGTTAGCCTCCTTACATCTGCCTACAATCCTTTTTTAAAGCCTATTGGCCTATGCTATTCCTGCTCCCTGATAACAATAGTGTAATGGGACAAATCCTCGAGCAAATGCCACATTGATGGATAAGTGTGTGTACATAACCTCACACAGGAACCATGTTTATGGGAGCTGCATTAACCATGGCTATTTTTGAAACATTTATTTTTGTTGGAAGAAAAATTATAACCAAATGGAGTGCAGAGGCCATTTCTCAGTGGATGATGACCACCCTCCCTCCCTTGCAACTCCCAGATGTCAAATCTAGGTCACAATCAGCTTGAAAAACTTGACATTTTACTGCCTCACCAACTTGAAGTACTTGGGTTTGTAATTGCAAATAAATCCCTGATTAGTCTTAACATTTTTTGTTGTTGTTGCATATTAATACTTGTCTGTCTGCTTTCACTGCTATGCAATGATTTGTACAGAATGCTGCAGTTTAATGTTAGGACAGTAACACTTTAACTTCTACATCCCCATATGATTTCTAGTCAATTTTCCTCAAACCACTGCAGTTAATGCTGGAGCTTCCCATTGGATTTTTGAATTTATACACCTGTCCTATGCCATCTTGTTAGTATTAATAGACACCCTTGACATTTGGTGGCACACAAAAATACCATTTGATTATTTGTGGCTTTCTCTGATGCATGCTGGAAATGCTATATTGCACTTTATCAGTGTGCTCATTATGTTATGATAAGCTCAGCTGTCAGTCTGGAGTTCTATTTCCTCTGTATTTCGTGAAGGTCCAAGAATATCTGGCAGCTCCAACCTGAGTGCTTGCATTGTACTTCAGCTAAAACAGGCTTTGCTTGCTTTAACCAGACACTTGAAGATAGGCTAGTGCCCTACAGCAACCTACATGACCTAAACCAATGTAATCATCCTATTTTATTTCCACTAAAGTAAACTGCAGCACAGTGAAGCTCTAATGTTCTCTGGAGGCTGTTGAAAGCTTTTTTTTTTTTTTTGTTTCAGTGGACTTCTTGTCACATCGTGAGCAAATAAAGGTTACCTAAATATTTATTTATTTAATCCACTCCTAGTTTTCCTCATGCTCCCCTAATATCTCTTTACACATCACAGTTCAGCTGATTGCCAGTGCCCCAGCTCTGCAAATGCTCACAGCTCTGCCTCAGGATGACAATGCAGCCTCTGTGCCATGACATATACTCCCTCACCAGGCTTCAGCACTCTCCTTGCTCTGAGCTGTATTTTATCAGCCAGTCTCTTTGAAGCAAATGGCTGGGACATCATAAAACCAAATATAAAATATGCACAAAGAATGCCAGCAGTGAAGAAATCTGTCTTTTGTCCGTCTTTGATTTAGCATGCCTTTGTTTTCATCCACGCAACAGGAAAGGGATGGGGGGGTGAAAGCTGGCTGGGTAATAGCAACAAGGCATTTGCCTCAAATTTCATTGAATCATGGAATCATTATGGTTGGAAAAGACCTCTGAGATCATTGAGTCCAACTGTCCACCCAACACTTACCATGGTCACCACTAAACCATGAACCCAAGCACCATATCTACAAGTTTTTGGAACTCTCCGCTTTTGTCAGAGAGAATTGTTGATTTCTACCTGAAAACGTTTTGGGGTGTCGGAGCTTGTTTCTGTGGGTGTCCTTGGTAAATTGAATTTTTGCCAAAGGAGAAGCTTGGATCCATAAGCCTTGATGACTGCAGGACTGGGCACTGCATTGCACTTGTTCCCTTCTCTGCGTCAAGGGTGCAGTTCCTGTGGTCCTGCTGAAGTCGCTTATTGCTCCAAGTAACATCAAGTCTATAACTCACCACTAACCACAAGAGTCTTTCTGGCTGCATGTGTCTGCTCAGCCATGCTCCTGTGCTTCTGAAGAGGAGTGGGGTGCAGGGGGTGCACTTGTCCTTGGGGTACGAGGGTGCACTGATGTTTCTTGCTTACTCCGAGCACTTCTGGTAATGCTTCATCATGGGGGTCTTGAAATCTATGTTTGCTGGCACTGTGATTTTCTGTTTGGGGAATGAAATCCATAACAAGACAGTCTCATGGCATTGCCAGAGTACCTGAAAGCAGAGGCAAGTAACAAAACACCCTTTAAGTTCACCTCTGAGTGTCTGTATTGCTGTGATGTGCAAAAGTACAGGCTCCCTGGAGAGGCTTTGGCAAAAAGGCACAATTTCTTCAACAGCAAAGAGAGCTGGCAGGCAGCTTCCCTTCCCTTAAGGTCTGGGCTACCCATCTCTGTGCTGTCAGCTGCAGCCCATCATCTGCAACTCGGGTGAAAGGTCACTCCTGAGGACTTCAGCCACCCTCCAACTTAAACAGCACTCGCAGTAACGAAGATGGAAAAAAGGGAGTAAGGAAAGATGTAATGAATGGGAGGAGGGAGACTGCAATAAATCAGCATCTTTACAACTCCACTTTGATGAGTTGTTTACATGAGATGCTCCATTAAGAAAATAATTTTAAGGCAATTGTACCACCTTAAAGCACTTGAAGTGAGTATGACCTTTGGCTCTTTTGTTGGGTGGTTTTTGGTTTTTTTTTTTGCTATTTTTGTCTGCTGGGTGAGATGTACAAATCCAGATGATCTATAAGGTAGATTTTCAGTTGCCATGGCAATGGATCTCGTTCACGTTCTCAGTTTTGAAAGAGATTGTTCCATGCTGCTATTTCATGTCCAGGGCAATAGTCTTTGGTGGCAGAATTTCTTTGTTTTACTACATTAAAACTACAATTCTGTTCTTCCTTCCCCAGCTTATGGAAACATGGCTCAGCCTGGACATTCCCCTGTAAGAAATACAGTTATTTGCATTTTTATGTTGTAAGAACATTCCTGAAGTCTGGAGGTAAATGTTGATTCATTTTGATAGCTTGGGTGCAGCAACATTCTGACACTGTGAAGTTTTACCATTAAGTGAAAACAAAATGGAATCACTCCACTGTTGCTTCCATGTGGTTTGAACAAATTAAAGTATATCCTGAACTAGCAAGTCTTATAAAAGAAAAGTAATTTGAAGTACATCTTACCTACAGTGTCTATCTTATGTATTAGACTTCTACAAATCTCCATGTGCTTTCAGTCAATTCAGATTCAATTCCTAAGTACAGCAAATTCTTAATTTGAATCAATTCTTGCTTAAGCCTTCGAATGGAGTTTCTCTTGCTTCTTTTACCACCTTTATTTATTTGTTTTTTCCACACAGCACATTCACCTTATTCCTAAGGTGAGGAGTTAAGCAGGAGCAGGCATCCTGGTTTCTGATGGCTCAGTGCAGTCTGCAGTAGTGGAAACAGGCTGCATACAACTCTGGAGGGTTAGGAAAGCACATAGACATGAGTTGGCCTAGTGTGATACAGCTTGGAGGTTTCACAGAATGGAGGGCTCCTATATTTGGGTGAGAAGGACCCCTTTCTGTTCATGTTCCCCATTTCAGTTGCATTTGACTTTCATTGCCTTTCTAACCTGCCTGGTTTCACTGAACTCGTCTCATTTTTCCTTCCAAGTGACTTCACACAAGGGTGCAGCAGCTGTGACACTTTGCACAACGCTTCTTCTTCTTCTTGGGATGGAAAATGGTCAGGATTGCTTCATCGAAGACGGTCTTAAGGCCTTTCTGTGTGAGGGCTGAGCACTCTAGATAGCACTGTGCTCCAATCTGAAAGAGAAGAGAGAAAACCTGAGTACCCGTGGCTGAGTGAGACAGAGCAACCCTGTTCTGGTATCCAAGTGCATACATGGCCTGCCCCAGAGGGAAGCCCTTTAGAAAGAGGATGAGGTATTTGTTCCATTTTATATCTGACTGCTGATGGGATTAAGGGACAAACTCAGGTGGTTGTCCTGAGCGAGGGAGCAGGGATGAGTATCAACACCAGTATTTCACCACAGGGTGTTAATGAGGAGCAGGAATTGCCTACATGACCCTCTAGAAAGAGAAAGTAGCTGTACTTGTATTTGAGTGCTGGACCAGGAGCTTGGCCTCCTGTATGCACAGCTGGTGAGGTTCAAGGGGATTCTAAGTTATTAGCTGAGCCCCTTCATATACTTGGCTCTTTCCCCCTGACCTAACCCCCTTGGGTCATGTCTCTTGCAATACCAAGGAGCTGCTGCCTGGGAGAGGACTTCCAGCTAGTTTCTGGGAACTGGGAAGCATCATCTTGATATAGGAGTCTCCTGGAAGTGCTGGTTTGACACACATGGGGTGGCCAGGGAAAGCAGCCTCAGTTTGGTCAGCAATCTTACTGCTTATTCAGCTTATTCTGCTAATGGATGCTCTTGCTGGCCTTTGAGGGCTAGGACCTCTAGCAGCACCTGCAGCATATAAAGTGGAAATGGCTGAGGTTCAGATGCCCACATTTCAAAGCTTGAGGAGGGCTCTTATTCCCCCTACTTTCCCAGGAGAAATGTGCAATTGCAAGGAAGTCTTGGGAGCTCCTTCTTTCCTGCTTGAAGCACAACAGGTAAGTGAGAATCAAGCTGTCTGTGCTTTTGTAAGGGATAGACATGAGTTTGGAAGGGGGGTGACTGCAGAGAGGGGGTTGCCACATGCACCTCCTGGTAGCAGGCTGAACAAGAAACACTTGGCTTAGGTAAAATATGCAGTAAAATCTGTTTTGCTGCCCAGTTTCAAACTGCTGTCCCATGCACCTTGCTGTTTTACACAGAGCTTATTTGAGTATTGCAGTAAATCACCGGGATCAGGAGTTGTAATCTGTGTGTGAGTCCAACCTGTTTGAAGATAGGCTTTAATCTCTAGCTGGATCCAACCAACATGCCCCAGGGGAGTTCACCTTGAAAGAAACAAACCCACTGGAAAGCTGTGATCAGTTGACTTCATGAGACCTCAGAAAAGGCTGTTACCTCCTTTGCTAGCTTCACTCCATGCTCATAGGTGAGTGGTTTTTCCTTCATGTAAAGCAACCGAGCCAAAGTTTTGGGATCATCCCGGAGATCAATCTAATAGAAAATACACAAACCCTGTGCTCAGTATAATTCTTGAGACAGATGTTCATAAATTTAAGTATGCAGAGTCACATCCTTGCATAAAGGTATTTGTCCTCCTGGCTTTAGTTGATACTTCAGAAATGAATTGCACTTCTATTTTCTTTTCTTTCTTTTTTTTTTTTAAAGTATATATTTTTATGTTTAAGCTGAATTAGTTCTCACTGGCAGTTTATTGAGCCACAGCTCAGATAGCTGTGGTACAGTAAAGATGTAGTTTTCAATGGCTCTCACAATGCATTATGGAAAGTGTCAGTGGAAGCCTGAACCACACTGGAAGGGGATGCTGCTCTGAACCTGCACTGCATCACCCAAAAACCACCCTGACAGGCCAGACAGACACAACTAAGTCTGAGTGACTTGAAACAAAATCCTTTATTTCCATGGAAAACATCGAAGTGAAGGATTCTGGCACTTCATACCCATCAATTTCTGAAGTGTGTGATCCAAAGGGTAATACCTTTATTTTAAAATGGACGTTGTAGATCATTCCAGTGTGGAAAACAAAACCAGTGTTTGAATGATTTGATTTTCCTGTGGCATGAAGATTTTGGTTTTGACCAGAATTTGATCTGTTTCTCTAACTTGGATTAGGTTACTGTCCAGTGTTCAGATGTTTTCCAGACTCATAACCCTACTTCTCACAGTCTCTAGCCATTCTGTGTCTTGGAAGCAAACACAGATTTAAACCATATTTATTTGATTGATAGATTCATAGATTTTAAGGCCAAAATAAAGTGGTTTGATCACTTAGTCTAACATTCACTGTAACACAAGTCCCTGTTTGCAATGTTAATTTAAAATATGAGGGAGACTATTTCCTTCCCATGTCTCTAAGTCAATCATGTAGTTAATTATTCCTATTCTTAAAATTTAGTTTGAAGTTTAGCTTCTGCTTTTAACAACACACTTTGATGAGGTTTCTTCCCCTCATTAAAGACCTGTCAGAAATCTTTCCTCCCTGTATTTATGTATTTATGTTAATATACATTGGACTAAAAAGATGGAATGAGTTTTGCCGGTTGTGACTAGCATGATGCCTATTGGTTTCCTTTCCCAGTCCCTGAGTTTTTCTCCCATGGGATAGCCTGGCTACATTTCAAGTAAGATGTTAAACAGGAAACCTTTCCACAGAGCTCAGCCACCAGCCACCCCTGGGGTGGAGTAGGAATCCTGTCTCTCTGAAGGTATCGTGATAGCTGGCAGTGCCCTGAGGATGCATTACCTGTGTTCCTATGAGGACATAAGGCACATTGGGCATGCAGACTTTCAGCTCCGGTACCCACTCCTCCTGGACGTTGTGGTAAGAGGCAGGGTTCACCACTGAGAAGCAGATCAAGAACACATCTGTGTTGGGGTAGGACAGGGGCCTCAGCTGGTTGTAGTCCTCCTGCCAGGGGAAAATGACAAGTGTGTTATGGGGTAAGGGATAACTGCAGATTGGTGCATCAGGTTGGTTCTTGTTGAACTGCTCAACACTCCCCCTCCATGCTCATAACCTCTGGGGAGCTGCTGAGCAGAGACACATCTCCTGGACCAGGGCTGCTGTTTTGTCAGCACCTTTACCCAAAAGAGCTAGCACATTTTGTTTGTGTGTGTATTATACATGGTGATTCTGGTGTAGAGGGTAATGCTGAAGAGCAGCTGCCACTGGTGGTACAATAAAAACTAATCCTGAGTGTACAGGCCTCAGCCCTCCAACAAGGTGATGATATCCTGGGGTTTATTTGTCTGTCACCACTAGCTAATACTTCCTGATGACACACATCTCTAGGGACTTTTTTGTTAATACTATGGGCTTTCTGTTCCCCAGTAGGCATTATGGACATGAGCATATACAATAAGTATGGGTCTCCAGGCTATATGGTGCCATCAGAGTCATGTATGCCAACCAGAAGACACTCATACTGAAAGTCCAAAGCAGATCAAATCCAGCCTGCAGTGGGCTGGCTAAATCCCTGAGGCTGATTTAGTGTTTCCACAGGCTTTGGACTGGGCAAGGAGAGATGTTTTCTTTATGGGCTGGTTGTGAAGAGGGTGAATTTCCAAGCAGCTCAAAGCGCAGCTGTGTTATGTTGTGAGCTGGCTTTGATAGCTGAGTTTCAAGGAAAAATCCAGGTCTATTTTGAGGCTTGAGATGCTGAGAGCAAGCAGAGGTTTTGCAGTGAAGCAAAGATATTCAGTGCAATGAAACAGATGCTTTTAGAGGGGACACACCTGTTCTGAAGACATTTTGGGGCCTCCAGAATTAAAAAAAGAGAAAGGAACACAACACTGGAGTGTGGGAAATGGTAATACACGTTGCTGTCAAGCCTGAGTAAGAGGGAAAAGAAATCCAGGTGCTGTTGCTCAGACTGGAGAACATTTATTTGAGGTAGGTAAAACCCACATTAGGGGAAAGAGCAATGCAAGCTGCCGCCTGCCCTGCAGGAGAAACTGATGCAGGATTATATCATAGTGTGGCCAGGTTAGATGGTGTCTTAATTCAGCCTTGCTTCTGTCATGCTTTGGTTGAGTCAGCAAATGGGAGGCTTAATTATACACTGAGACTGGCAAATGTTTCTCTATGAATTCTTTTGTTCACTGGGTATGCAGTGAGTATGCAGCGAGTATACAGTGAGTAGATGATGATTACACAGCTGGGGGTATAGCTCAGTGGTAGAGCATTTGACTGCAGATCAAGAGGTCCCCGGTTCAAATCCGGGTGCCCCCTGTGATTTGATGTTTTACCCCCTGTGGATCTGTCATCCCAGTGGAGGAGGAAAGCTATGATGTAGCTGCCATCAGGGAAACATGGTGGGATGATTCCACAGCTGGAATGCTGCCTTGGATGGCTGTGAACTCTTCAGCAGGGATAGGTCAGGGAGGAGAGATGGTAAAGTGGCTATGTACATTAGGGAGTGTCTTGGTTGTCTTGAGCTTAATGGTGGTGATGATAGGGTTGAGTGTTTATGGGTAAGAATCAGAGGAAAGGCCAAGGCAGGTATCATGGTGGGGGTCTGTTATAGTCCACCCAGCCAGGATCAAGAGGCAGGTGTAATATTCTGTATGCAGCTGGGACAAGTCTCACAATCACTACAGCTTGTTCTTGTGTGGGACTTCAGCTTACCAGATGTCTGCTGGAAATAGAATACAGTAGAGAGGAAACAGTCTAGGGGGTTCCTAGAGTGTATGTAAGATAACTTCCTGACACAGCTGGTGAGTCAGCCAGTCTGGCCTTGGTGCTGGGGAAGTTATGGAGCAGATCATCCTGAGGGCAATCACATAGAACACAAGGGACAACTAGAAGCTCCAGACTCAGTCAGCATGGGTTTATGAAAGGCAGGTCCTAATTGCTTAACCTGATCTCATTCTGTGACAAGGTGATCTACTTCATGGATGGGGCAAAGAATGTGACAGCCTGCCTTCAGTAAAGCCTTTAACGTTGTCTCCCACAGCATTCTCCTGGAGAAACTGTTTGTTTATGGATTTACTGGGCACACTCTTTGCTGGCTAAACAGTGGCTGGATGGCCCAGCTGAAAGAGCTGTGGTAAATGGAGTCAAATCTGATTGGTGGCTGGTCATAACTGGTGTGACTCAGGGCTCAGCAGTGGAGCCAGTTCTGTTTAATATCTTTATTGATATTCTGGGAGGGGATCGAGTGCACCCTCAGTAATTTTTCAGGTGACAAAAAAATTTGACAGGAATGTTGATCTACTTGAGGGTAGGAAGGCTCTCCAGAAGGATCTGGACAGGCTGGATTGATGGGCTGAGGCCAGTTGTATGAGGTTTAATAAGGCCAAGTGCCAGGTCCTGCATTTGGGTCACAACAATCCCATGTAATGTTACAGGCTTGGGGCAGAGTGGCTGGAAAGCTGCCTGGTGGAAAGGACCTGGAGGTGATGGTTGAAAGTGGCTGAACCTGAGCCAGAAGTGTGCCCAGGTGGCCAACAGCATCCTGGCTTGTATCAGAAATAGCATGGGCAAAAGAACTAGGGAAGTGATTATTCCTCTGTTCTTGGCCCTAGTGAGGCCACACCTTGAATACTGCGTTCAGTTTTGGGCCCCTGACTACAAGAAGGACACTAAGTTGTTGGAACATATCCAAAGAAGGGCAAAGAAGTTGGTGAGATGTCTAGAGAAAGTCTCATGAGGTGCAGCTGAGGGAACTGGGGTTGTTTAGTCTGGAGAAGAGGAAGCCTTATCATTCTCTACAACTACCTGAAAGGAGGGTGTAGTGAGATGGAGGTTAGTCTCTTCTCCCAAGTAACAAGTGATAGGACAAGAGGAAACAGACTAAAAGTGTATCAGGGGGAAGTTCAGATTGGATATTAGGAATAATTTCTTCACTGCGAGGGTTGTAAAGCATTGGCAGAGGCTGCCTAGGGAAGTGGTGGAATCACTGCCCCTGGAGGTATTTAGATGATGTGTAGATGTAGTGCTGAAGGACATGGTTTAGTGGTGACTTGGAAAGGCTAGGTAGACAGTTGGACTTGATGATCTGAAAGGTCTCTTCCAAGCCAAATTATTGTATGATTCTATGATAAGATGACTCAGACAACTTGTAAATTGACACTAGTTTCTGAAAAATGCTCACTGTAAAAAGTCTGCTCCAAACTTCTCTAAACAAAAAGCATCAAGTGTTTATTCTGAAAGTATGAAGCCTGTTTCATTTAAAGGAAGTTTTTAAAAAAAAAAATCCTATACCAGAAAAAAATGTTTTGTTTTGTCTAGCTGAATTTTCATTGTCCCAAACCCACTTCAACAGGAAAAATAAATTCCCAGATATCACCTCCAGCCCCTCAGCCACAGTATTTGGGGTAAATACCAGAATATTTGTTAACTGACCTGTATCTTCTCAGTGTAATAGAAAGTATTGATCTGAAAAAGGATTTACATGACAAGAGAAGGTGTTTGAAAATATCAGTCTCCAAGAAATCATAGAATGGTTAGGGTTGGAAGGGACCTCTGGACGTCATCTGTCCAACCCCCCTGCAGTGGGCAGGGACATCCCCAACTAGATCAGCTTGCCCAGAGCCCTGTCGAGCCTCACCTTGAATGCCTCCAGGGATGGGGCCTCAACCACCTCCCTGGGCAACCTGTTGCAGTGTTCCACCACCCTCATAGTGAGGAACTTCTTCCTAATGTCCAGTTTAAATCTACTCCTCTCCAATTTAAAACCATTGCCCCTTGTCCTTTCACTGCAGGCCTTTGCAAACAGGCCCTCTCCAGCCTTCTTGTAAGTTCCCTTTAAGTACTGGAAAGTCACTATTAGGTCCCCCCGAAGTCTTCTCTTTTCCAGGCTGAACAATCCCAGCTCCCTTAGCCTGTCCTCATAGGAGAGGTGTTCCAGCCTCTGATCATAGTGGGAAATAGTGGGTTCTCCAGGGAATGCCAGGAAAAACACATCAGAGA